>WSYH01002491.1:0-85792 GCA_036426205.1 Ascaphus truei
GGTAAGGGATTAGGGTAGGGGTTTTAGGGTAAGGGATTAGGGTAGGGATTTATGGACTTACCTTAGTAGCGAAGTGGTCACTGGCGGTAGGTTCCGGTGGCGGGGTGATTCACGGCAAAGCGTGATTGATCATTTAGTTTTGTGACCACATGTCCTACACCGCGCTTCAAAGTCTGCGTCCCATTGTTTTCCATCGGCGCCTTTACTCGCTGCGCATAAGTCGCTGCTTCCACCCAGGAGTACAGTCTCACGGTCTACACCATCCAGTCCTCATGCCACCAGCAGGCCAGGTATTAGGGATGTCCCTGCTTCAGCTCAGGGGGCTCAATCAGTGTCTCGGTCATTTTGATTGACCTGGCCTGTTGGTGGCCCTCGAGGATTGGAGTAACATTTCTGTTACTCCCTTTATCAGCTGCTTATCTAGCACTCTATTGACCCTTAGCTTTCCACGCTGTTTTGTTTTGCGGTTTGAGATAAGGGGTTTCAGAACGCTATGTCAATGCTATTCTCAAGTGTTAATGAATGCCAAAAAAGGCTGAAAATGGAGAAAAAAGGTGACAAAAGGAAAAATATATATATATTATTACCTTCCAGAATCCTACCGTATATATGTCATGCAACCAACCTCTTAATGAATACATTGCCATAAAAAAAAGACATTTAAATGGCATTTTAACAGCTCTGTCCTTCACTACAGGATGACAAAAATGGCGTCGGAAGCAGCAATTTTGAGGTCTCATAGAACCAAGAAGACATCACGAAATTGCATCTGAACCCAAAGGTTTTCTGGTCACACGAATTTGCTCTGTGGCAAACCGGGTTCAGATAAGATAAGCTGTGATGATGGGGCCTATTTATATGCTGTATTCTACCACTTCGACACTGTTAAATAATCATTTCACTTATTATTTCAAAGTCAGTTTATTCTTAGGCTGCGGCCAGGCTGGGAGCACGCTCGCTAGCGCTCGAGTACCGTGATGTCAGGCGCTGTGAAGATTAATCTCTTTGCCTGCTGCCAGCTCACCCGAACGCCATGAGTTGGCGCGCAATATTCTAGGCGTTACGGAGATAGAGTTATAAGACATATTATGCTCTGAGGCATTTTTTAGATTTTTTTTTTTTTTAAATATCTTTTCTCCCAAGCCATAAAAATGCCATTAGAGACGGGTGAGAAGGAAAATAGGACACGCCCAGGAACTTTCGGAAAAAATTGAAAGCTGGTTCTTTTTTTATGCTTTCGGGGGCAAATTTGCGAATATTCTCCATTTCTCAAAGATTCTCTTTTGTGAATTTGAGAATATTTGCTGGTTTTCGAATATTTAAAAAACGAAACAAAACGAATACTTTTTTTTTTGAACATCAACCAATGGAAAATGTTGAGAAAAACACTGGTTTAGAGATTATCACGTGTGCTATAGCATAAGGCTGAGTTCATAGTGGTTTTAGCGTGTCGGGGGGGGGGGGTTGTGACATCACGGAGCTGGTTCGCCCTCGTTGGGCGAACCGCTCACGTGACCGGCCCTGCGCTCCGGCGAGCGCAGAAACTAAAAGTTGTTTAAGACCTACGCTTCCGCAAGCGTGCGCGAGCCCCTGCATCATTGCGGCTGCAGGGGCTCACTGCCGAGCAGCAGCGCGCCTCAGCACGGGTCCGCGCCTAAGCGCTGACCATGCCCGAGGCCTTACGCTACACCTACATAACTTGGCCTGACGCCAAATCACTTCACTTGTTATGGTACAAATGTCTCCCAGTAAAAAGCTTTCACCTTTTAGATTTCTTCCTTAGAACCACTTGTCGCTCATTAATCCTCTCTCCCCTGTTCCACGGTAACTTCTTGTGTCACAGAAAGTATCATTGTTCGTCGATCCTCACGAGTAGGAATTATTTTCTGCAGCAGGATCTCGACCACCAAAGCCGCAGAATGATGCCACCTGGTCATGGTTATTCCCCGGTTATTCTGGATGGCATTTCGGCAGCGTCCTCATCCTCAAGCGCTCACTCTTTCCCATTTCAAAAGATTCATCATGTGGCGCCGCCTTGACGGCTGACCCACATTCTGTGATGATTCATCGCACACATAAGCGGTATTGGTACGAGGTAGGTAATTACCGTGTACCTGTACGTTGTGTTGCTATTTCTCCCATCGATGTTGCAGCTGCAATGTTCTTTCTCTTTTCCCTCGCAGAAAAACACCTGTTATGTGACAATACAGTACCTGCCATCGCTTTACATCGCCTACAAAGGAAAAGGGTCTCGCATGTTAACACGTTGCTTTGTTCCGCAAAAACCCATTTCAAGCTGTGAGAACAAGGGTCGATAAAGATGAAATCCAGTATTGCTTTTAAAAACAGGATGTTTTAAAAAGCTTGTTAAATCTAAAAAAAAAAAAAGAAGCAGTGTGAGAACGCGGAGGACCACAACAAGATTAAGGATCCACAGTTCGGTACACCTTGATGAAGCGCATAATGCGCAAAACGCGTTGGTTGCGTTATTTTGCCTCGTGGGGGGGGGGGGTCTTATATGATCCAATAAAAATATATATTTTTTTATATGTGAGCCCCCTCTGGATCCTTTATTTATCTTTTGATAGTGCTCTGCTTGTTCACACTAGTTCTGCACTACCTACCTATCCAGCGGATTTGCACACTACCTACCTATCCAGCGGATTTGCACACTACCTACCTATCCAGCGGATTTGCACACTACCGGACCTCCAGGTGGACAAGGAACGCCAAGGATTCGAAGCGAGTTCTTTCCTCTTGTTACCATCTGGATAATGATACACATTGAACTTTCATTGCACACTGGGGAGATGTTTTATTGTGCCGGTTTCGGCTATATGTTTTGATCCTTAGGCTGAGACCATAGAGGGGTCCAGCCGCGCTCCTCGGCGCTGACGCTGAGGCTCGCCTGCTCGGTCAGGAGCGATTCCATGGACTGGCAGGCGAGCCAGCGTGCGCGATCAGGAGGCGGGGCAGTGACGTTGCTGGGCCAATAGCCCGCGAAGCACCGACGTCAATGTCACGGCGTCGACGTCATGGCGCTGCTTCGCGCTGATTGAGTGTTTTCAGCCGACAGCGCGCTGAGAAACAGTTTCGGCTGTCGGCTGAAAATCCCTGCGCCTCAGCACGCCTGTGGACGCTCGCAGGCGCCCCCTCTCAAGACATCCTTATTGAGGATGACGGGGCTCATCGCGGAGCGTCAGCACGGCTCCCCCCTCTATGGACTCAGCCTTATAGACGACACTAGGCACTATTCTTCCCTATGTATATAGACATTTTCATTCTTTCAACTGTGATAAGGAGGTACCGAATCCTAGCAAGGCCTCGGGCATGGTCAGCGCTTTAGGCGCTAACCCGTGCTGAGGCGCGCTGCTGCTCGGCACTGAGCCCCTGCAGCCGCAATGAGAGCGGCTTGAGCAGGGGCTCGCGCACGCGTGTGTCTTAACAAATCTTTAGTTTTTTCGCTTGCCGGAGCGCAGGGCCGGTCACGTGAGCGGTTCGCCCAATGAGGGCGAACCAGCTCCGTGACGTCACTGGCCCGCCCCCCGACACGCCCATGGACGGCGCGCTCTCTAAGGCCAGGGAAAGCAGCCGCTTTCCCTCAGCGCGCCTCTGCACGGCTTCAGTCTCTATGGACTATGCCTATTAAGGCTTATTACACCGATACTGAGCGCGTGAGGCCTGAGCACCTATGCTCATAAATCTAAGAAACAGAAATGAGATGACCTCTGACCGTGAATGCATAGCATACTGCTTCTATACTCTGTTTCATTCCCACGCTGCTTCATTCCCACGCTGCTTCATTCCCACGCTGCTTCATTCCCACTTCATTCCCACACTGTTTCATTCCCACACTGCTTCATTCCCACACTGCTTCATTCCCACACTGCTTCATTCCCACACTGTTTCATTCCCACACTGTTTCATTCCCACACTGTTGGCTGTTAGAAGTAACTGAGAACTTTTATCTTTAACTTCCTGTTGCATATCTGATTCATGCAATGGAAGTTAAAACAGAATTGCGTTTTTAATTTGTAATTAGTATTCGTAAATATCAATAATTAGTGTAATATTGTTTGTAATAGCCATACTGTGAAAGTAATGCATTCTGTTAATCTATATATTGAAACGCCCCCCCCGCCCCCTGCTTCTGCTCTAACATTATTGCTGGACAGCCGAGTGAAACTTAAAATGGCCATAATTTGGGAGGTGTGTCACATTGGAAGCTCAAAATAGTTGCGTTGACCTACAAATCCGCAGCAGAATGTAGAGTGAAAGTTTCGTTGTGCTATGTGGTGCCGTTTGTGAGATTTCAAAGCTTCTGACATACAAACAAACAAACAGACGGAATCCAATTTAGAATTATAGTATAGATTATTATTTTTTATTGGGTTAGGGATAGGGCGGGGGGGGGGGGGGGCAATTGGGTCTTTGGATTAATTGTATGGGATAAGTGTCAAACTTTTAATACAGGTTCCTATTGAGAGGATCAATGTTTATTATTTCTATGTTTAATTATGTTAATGTTTATTTAGGTATTGTTAAGATTCGATGTTTTTATGTATTGTGGCCAAAATCCACATTTGGTTAATAGGACTATTGGCCATTACTCTAGAGGGGGGTGTTTGTTAGAGGGATGGGGGTGAAGAAGTGAGTGTTAGGGATAGTCCTTAAACCCCTTGTTTGCCTAATCAGTGCGGCACAGCAATACTTTACTATGCTTTATGTAGCCGAGGGGTGCAGGTATTGTAGTTTGAGTTTAATATCAATCCCGTAGTAGCTTTTAGCAGTCAGCTATTCATGGGCACTTATGACTAGCCGACCATTTGGGCTACTAAGGGGTTAATATATTTGTGACTGTAATGCGTTGTGTTATCAGCTGTTTAGGTGCTGGTTTAGGTGATCGAGCCTATGTATGTAATGCTCATTACAAACATAGGTAAAATAGGCCCAACGCCAGCCTGGGGTAGGTAATACAAAATGGCGATACTTTTTAGCGATAACCCGGTACCAATAAATATCAACACTTGACAACAGGCATAAAAATGAGTCAATTCGCGGTATTTACTCTTTTTGGTCCTAATATTTTCACTGGCTGCGGTATAAAATAAAAAGCGTTGTTTTTTAGCAATACCAAGTGGATAACTTGCACCTTAAAAATAACGCTTGTTTGCCGTTAATATCTTATTTTAGGGATAACCAACTGACTCTAGTCCAATGTGTCTCACTCTCCACAACTCCCTACTTTCCTTTTGGATGAGAAAACAGAGATAAGGATGCAGGATCCATCTGGATATTGACCTCAGAGCAGGGGTGGCCAACTCTAGTCCTCAAGGATATCCCTGCTTCAGCACAAGTGAGTGGGGCACTGATTGAGCCACCTATGCGTAGCAGGGTGTGACAGGGCCGTAACCCCCCTGTCTAAATAGGGTTCAAAATAGGAATCCTGTATCTGGCTGATGAGTCCAGCAGGGAGCTGGTTAATTGGAGCTCCAGACAATTAGCCAGTCTCCACCTGGCTCATCAGACAGGGAGAAAAGCTCCTGCTTACACTGCAGGGGATCTCTCTGGCACAGGGGAGGTGTGTGCTGCCACAGAGAGATCCCAGGGAACCAGCCCCTCTATTCCAGGACATAGCGGTCACTGGAACCCGCCAGAGGGCGACACCAACCTCGAACCGGACTGAGGGAAAGAGCCCCTGATAACAGGTACCTCTTTGGGGTGAGAGGGTGGTAAGAGGCCCATCCTCCCAGCCCTGCAGAGAGGGACTGGGAAGTGTGAGTCGGCCCTTACACAGGGGTAGGCCGTGTGTTTATTTGTGTGCTGCATTCTTTGAAGATACGCGCTAAATAAAAGCCAGGGTTTATTCCCCCATATCTGTGTCTCCCTGGTTATACCTCTGCACACCACCTGCACAGGGATAGCCTTTAAACCTAACCTGTTGGTGGCTCTTGACGACTGCAGTTGGCCACCCAGGTTGAAGAGGACACGGCTGCCTGAGTGCACCACTGCAGCAGGGTGACCTGGTGCAGTCTAAGTCTTGATGTATACCCTAGCCAGCGACCTGGTAGGTTCTGAAACTGGTTTAGCGATGGGCTTTACCCTCAGTAATGCATCTTTATATCACTACCGTGTGGTAAAATATACCAGCATTCTGCCTCTGTCTCATTTTGGGCTGACGTTGGTACCGGGAACAGGAGGTATACGCCCACTGCACTTAGGAGCAGATTACCTTGTCAGACCGTGGCATCTATTCATATATTCTTATCCCCCCCCCCCCCCCCCACGCTTTATTATTTTATAACAATAAACATCTGACAGATACCAGCGGAATTGTTGTAATCCTGTTGACATCATTGTAATCGGTGCAGTAAAGTCCTAGTCCAGGTGATGCTTCAGTACAATATCGGAGGTGATTACAGAATCATTATGCGAGTGCAGGGATATGGAACAGGTGCAGAACAAACTCCCTGCTAACATGCAGCGTGCAATCAGAAAAACCTATCCTTCGTCTCCTTCGTATTCTGTGTGGGGAGAAAACAGAACAGCTAATCCTACATATGTCCTGGTGGTTCTCATTCAGTATTAAAATACTAATTATGAAGCAGCAGCTAGAAGGAAGTCTTCGTGGATCAAGATGTTTTGACATTGCTGAGCTAATTGTTATTGGAAATAAACGAGTGATTCGGAATGGATTTGTCTAGGCAAATATATGACTAGCTGTGCCGTTCTGCGCCTAACAGTGTTCAGCCATTGTGCATTTAAACTCACTCCTTTTTGTCACGTGTGTGTGTGTGTGTCTTCCAAAAGCCACCGGCCCGTGGATAGGGGCAGCCGGGTGTCCAGTATTGAGCCGGACAGTCCTGTATTTGGACGCCCTGTGCAGTACAAAGTTAGAGATTAATTTCCCCGAGCAGGGGAGTTCCTCGGGGGCTGGGCAACTTCCTCCATCCTGATTGGCTGCATTACCCATTACCCACCGCGGGGTGTAGCCAGGGCCGCCGAAAGCTTTCCGGCGGCCCAGGCTAGAGTCTCCACCACCAGGCAAAGCTTCCGTATAAGCAAAATGTTGGTAGTATGTACATCCATTGCCGGATTTACAAATCCACCGCCCGTAGGCACTTTCACTCCTCCTTTTGTGCCGCCCTCCATCAATGTTGTGGCGTAAAGAATGGGTGACCCCAGAACCCACCGCATCGTGTGTGTGTGTGTGTGTGTATATATATGTGTGTGTGTGTGTGTGTGTGTATATATATGTGTGTGTGTGTGTGTATATATGTGTGTGTGTGTGTGTGTGTGTGATGTGTGGGTGTGGGTGTGTGTGTGTGTGTGTGTGTGTGTGTGTGTGTGTGTGTGTGTGTGTCAAAAGGAGTGCTACTGAGCGTGGCCAAATGTATACAACAAAAGACAAAGATACTCAATGCTACATCCAATGTGACTTCCACAGTGTGTGTGTTTGTATGTGTGAGTGTGCGTGAGCAAATCTGTGTATAGCATGGTATAGAAGATCAGTGCCTGTGTGTTAGTGTTTCCCAACCGGGGTTCTGCGGCACACTGGGGAATCAAAATGGCGATTTCAGTTCTCCCAGTGCAGGGAGATAATAATAGCATGTTCTGTATAGCGCTGCTAGTTTTACGTAGCGCTTTACAGAGACATTTTGCAGGCACAGGTCCCTGCCCCGTGGAGCTTACAATCTATGTTTTTGGTGCCTGAGGCACAGGGACATAAAGTGACTTGCCCAAGGTCACAAGGAGCCGACACCGGGAATTGAACCAGGTTCCCCTGCAGCAATCTCAGTGTCAGCCAGGTAGCAGGGCAGTTTCCTCCATTCCGATTGGCTGCTGCTGGGTAATGCAGCCAATTGGGAGATGCCAGGAGCATATGCCTGGGAGGTGGGGCCAAGCACACAAGGAGGCAACAGCTTGTGCAGGAGAGGTGAGAGGTCGGTGTCCCTGTCCGGTGTGTAGGGGGAGCCTCGGCAGCTCAGCTCTGGGATAAGGGGCAACTTGAGAATGATTTGTTTAGGAGAACAACTGGTTTAGACTGTGTATATATTTGCCTTTCTGTAACAGTGTGTCTTTGTATATTGTTATGGGCATCAGTGTGTTGTGTGTCTTTATGTATCGTTATGTGCATCAGTGTGTTGTGTATCTGTGTATTGTTATGTACTGTGCATCAGTGTTTCATGTGTGTGTATCGTTGTGTGTACGAGTGTGTCGTGTGTATCGGTGAATTTGTGCAGCGGGACGAAAGCGCCTCAGGTGTTGCATTATCAGTCAGTAAATGACTTGTTTCCCTTCTGGATACATGTTGTGCTTACTGAATTCCAGTCCTTTTCTGCGCCTCCAGCGAGGGGCATCGTTTGGGGAAGAGATTCTTCTGAACCACAATGTCCCTTTTCTGCCGCACACGGAACACACATTTTGACCTAAAACGTCAGAACTTTGGCAGATTTGCTCACAACTTTCCTGCCCGGCTGTGACCTGCTCATTAAACAGAAGTAACAAGCAACAAAGTGTCATCCTCGAGGTAAACTAATGAACATTTAAAAAATGATGGATCACTATGATCGGAAAGGAAGCTGTTATTTTTTTAATGGCAAACACTGGTTTTGCTTACATTTATGTAACCAACATTTCAAAAATGGTGCATCAAGGAGCCAAGTGTCCTGCCAATCATTTACATGTCCCTGCCTCGAAGAGCTTACAATTTATCAAGGTATTTGCTCCAATTTTGCCCTCTGCACGTCCGCTTATGATATAAAGAGGGTGTCAAAGTCTCCCGGCTGCAAAACAGGTACGAAAATTCAGCACCACAGATGAGTTTAGGACCTTACAGCTTGCATTAGAGATATTTTACACCAGCCCTTACAAAAACAAGAGCATATAATTAAAAAAAAATCCAAGCAATAATCTAATACAATAAACTGAGAAAGTGAAGTGCCAAAATGGGTCATCAATTCAGATTTGTAACTTATTTTTGTTACGCAAAATTAAATGTAACTTGCATGATTTATCTATATTTATGAAGCATCTGGAATTACAATCACAAATCCGGGTTTATGTTAAGTACAGCCGGGGCCTAATGTTTAACAGCTGCAGTGGAATAACAGCTTCCCAATAGCTGGAGATTTAACCCTTACCTGCCCTGCCACTGGGGTAACTTTGTTACACAGCATGGGAGCTGTCTCAGGAAAGGTGCTGCAGGCACCCTGACCCACCCTCGCCACATGATCAGGGGCTCTAATCACGGGGTTTCAAGCGGGGAGTTAACTGCAGCTGACAATATAATACAGCCGCCTCACATCTCGCCGTAAATATGATAATTGGGAGTTCGTGGCAAACGCAGAGAACATGGCCAGATAAGAATTGCAATCACAGGGGAACATTTATCAACGTCTCTCTCCAGTTTTGCAACCAGTGCAAAAATAGCATCTAGCAGAGATCGTTTGCAGCTGAGAACAATGTCTCGTTTATCCTGATAAATGTGGGGAGTTTTTGTTCCTTGAGAAAAACGAAAGGAGACTTTGTTTAAAGTAGCGAAGCATGAAACACTGCGCCATGACATTTAAAAAAAATTATTACAGGATTGAAGCAGGGGGTCTCCGGAGCTGAACTGCGTTAACTTTAACTCCCAGGACCCCCTGCTTCCCGAGATTCTTACCTCCTGTATGGGGTGATGGTATCTCTGCAGTCAGAGAATGTGTGCGCCTAACGAAATGGCGGCGTTTAAATGTCCCGCGTCACGTGGGCCAATGGGAAGCCGTGATGTCATCCCTTGCGGCTTCCTATTGGACCGTGGGAGATGGACATTTAAACTCCGCAGAGATACCGGCGCCCCCTACGGAGGTCAGTATCTCTGGAAGCAGGGGTGTCCTGGAACAGGACTGGGTTTTTTTTTTCGGTTTCCCTTTGCAGCTCTGACTGCCAACCTTCTCTATTTGGATGTAAGCTTTCCCTGCATCTCTAACCCCAGAGCATGTGGAAATTGCTACATTTTAGATACATTCCCCTCTCCAGACTGCCAGAAGTTGGTTGCTCTGACAACCTCTCAATTCCTCCTAGCTAGGTGGGTTTTCCCAACTCCCCTGTCTGTGCTCACAGTTAGTGCATTTTTCTTTACCCCACAATATCCCCTCCCACAGCGCAATAACCCACAATATCCCCTCCCACAGCGCAATACCCCACAATCCCCTCCCACAGCGCAATACCTCACAATCCCCTCCCACAGCGCAATACCTCACAATCCCCTCCCACAGCATAGTTTATCCGGGACTGTCCTGTTTTTTAGCCGTCTGTCCCGGGTCCCGACTTTTTGGGCACTGTCCCGTTTTATATGGGCGCTGACCGCGCATGTGCGATTGGCGCTCGCCTGCCACGGTTTTTCCCGGGATGAATATGGTCCACCCTATGTGTGAAGGAACGGGAACTAGAATCCCAGAACCCCAGAACCCCTGACAGGACATTGGCTTATTTTAACAGCAGGAATTACAGGTTATATGCTAATCTCATTTACTGTGTAGGGTGACACTTCACAACAACCAGACAGATCTGGGAAGGGTTAAACATTTCACAGCCGAGAAGAAACGGAGCAAAAACATGACTCTTTATACCACTAACATGAATTCAAACAGATGCAGCCTACACACATCTAATCCTAGTCACTGTCGGGTGATTAATGCCCGGGGTTTTTTTACCATAGACATTCCTAGAAATGAAGAAATCGCTTGTCTGGTAAATAAAGAGGCAGAAAACTGAGCCGCTAACACGATTCTTACGTCTCGAATTTACATGCGCACATAGGGGCCTATGCAGAGAGCAGCGCTAGAATAAATTGGAGCGTTTAAGAAAAAGTAGCTTTAATGGAGAGTTTTATTCTCCATATGCAGAAATGGGCGAAATCCGCTATTTTTTAGCATTACTGCATTTGGAGAAATGTAAATGAGGAGATGCGCGCAGCTGAAAGGGAGAAAAAAAAAATCGCGCATTTTTTTTTTCCCTATAGCCGGCGAGCTCCTGCTTCTTGCCAACTTTAGTTGGCGGAGAAAATTGACGAAAATCGCGCCAAAAACAGCCGCTAGATGGCGAGCGCGCCTTTCTGAATTTGGATATTTTTCAGACTGGCGAGATGTAGGTTCTCGCCAGCCGCGCGGCGAGATTTATAAATAGAAAAAAAAATGGCGCTTTTTTCATACCTCGCCATTTTCGGCTGTTTTTAGCGCGATTTTCGCCGGAAAATGGCGAGATTGTTAATAGCGCTGCTCTCTGCATGAGGCCCTTAATTCAAAAACAACTATTATTTTTTTTTCAAAATGACCTACTGTAGAACGACTTGTGCTTGCTTGATGTTTTAAAGCAGGGGTCTCAAACGCAGTCCTCAAGGGCCACCAACAGGCCGGGTTTTATGGATATCCCTGCTTCAGCAAAGTTGGCTCAATCAGTAGCTCAGTCAAAGACTGAGCCACCTGTGCTGAGGCAGGGACTGATTGAGCGACCTGTGCTGAAGCAGGGACTGATTGAGCTACCTGTGCTGAAGCTGGGATATCCTGAAAACCTGACCAGTTGGGCAGTCATCAGAACTGAGCCACCAAATTAATAAAGGGGGTGGACAATCTAACTTATGAGGAGAGGCTAGCTAAATTAGCTTTATTTACATTAGAAAAGAGGCGTCTAAGAGGGGATATGATAACTATATACAAATATATTAGGGGACAATACAAGGAGCTTTCAAAAGAACTATTCACCCCACGGGCAGTTCAAAGGACTCGGGCCATCCCTTTAGGTTGGGGGAAAGGAGATTTCACCAGCAACAAAGGAAAGGGTTCTTTACAGTAAGGGCAGTTACAGTGAGGTATTCATTACCCATGGAGACTGGGATGGCAGATACAATAGATTTGTTCNNNNCATCTAAGAGGGGATATGATAACTATATACAAATATATTAGGGGACAATACAAGGAGCTTTCAAAAGAACTATTCACCCCACGGGCAGTTCAAAGGACTCGGGCCATCCCTTTAGGTTGGGGGAAAGGAGATTTCACCAGCAACAAAGGAAAGGGTTCTTTACAGTAAGGGCAGTTACAGTGAGGTATTCATTACCCATGGAGACTGGGATGGCAGATACAATAGATTTGTTCAAAAAAAGGTTGGACATCTTTTTAGATGGGAAAGGTATACAGGGATATACCAAATAAGTATACATGGGAAGGATGTTGATCCAGAGATTAATCCGATTGCCAATTCTTGGAGTCAGGAAGGAATTTATTTTTCCCCTTATGAGATATCATTGGATGATATGACACTGGGGTTTTTTGTTTGCCTTCCTCTGGATCAATAATTAAGTATAGATATAGGATAAAGTATCTGTCGTCTAAGTTTAGCATAGGTTGAACGTGATGGACCTACGTCTTTTTTCAACCTCATCTACTATGTAATTATGTAACGAGTTTAGAACCCCTGCCTTACTGTATTTGCCCCCTACCACCTCTGCTGGGACACTATTCCTTGAATCCACCACCCTTTCTATGAAGTACTTCCCCACGGTTCTCCTGAGCCTCCCGCCCTCCAGCTTTAGTGTGTGACTGCACCTCACCTGAGATCCCTGGGATATATGCTAATTTAAACATACTTTGCATATCCATATTGGATCTCTCTCCCATCCGGGGATGGGGGATAAGGGAATGTTATGAGCCCGGAGTAAGGCTACGGCCCCGCTCCCTCTGTCAGCGCGCCCGCACTGCATGCAGGCAGCGCGCTGAGAGGCACAGACCGCTATCTGCGCTCTGTAGGGAGCGGAGGGACCCCCCCCCCCCCCCTCCCTCCCTCCACGGGCTCGGTCTCCCGGGCTTCTGGAAGGTAAGCAGCTCCCGCTCCCTCCCCCTTCCCCCACACATGCCCTCCTCACACACGCTGATACACACATACACACACACACCACCCCCTACCTTGTGTAGGAAGCTGTCTGACAGCTCCTGCTCCCTCCCCCGCCGCTGATAGGCTCATCAGCGCACCACGTGACGCGTCACCGCTCGGGATCACAATTTTTTTGCCTCCCCTGGCAGCTGACGCGTCACAGCGCGTAGTGAGCAGTGCAGCGAGGGGGGACTGGGACCAGCTCAAGAAGGATACCCCTGCTGGTGAGGAACGCGCACGCCGCCGGCGCCGCCAGACGCAGCGGGACCAAAGCCTTACAGGGCTCTGTGGGGCTGAGAGATTAAGAGCGTCTCCATAGGGGTGTGGAGAGAGGTACTATATAGTAACCACTGACGTACACGGTGCGAGCTGCAAAATTGGAGCGAAATGCTTTGACACACAGGTGCAGGGTGAGAACGCCCCGTTTTGCTGGACATTGCCTTGGTACACAGAGCCCGGGTGCAGGGCGAGAACGCCCCGTTTTGCTGGACATTGCCTTGAACAAGAGCACGGGTGCAGGGTGAGAACGCCCCGTTTTGCTGGACATTGCCTTGATACACAGGCCCGGTGCAGGGTGAGAACGCCCCTTTTGCGGGACATTGCCTTTGATACACAGAGCCCGAGTGCGGTGAGAACGCCCCAGTTTTGCTGGACATTGGCCTTGATTACACAGAGCCCAGTGCAGGGCTGAGAACGCCCCGTTTTGCTGGACAATTGGCCTGATACACAGAGCCCGGTGCGAGGGTGAGAACGCACCGCCGTTTTGGAATTGCCTTGATACACGAGCCCCATGTGCAGGGCGAGAACGCCCCGTTTTGCTGGAATTGCCTTGATACACAGAGCCAGGTGCAGGGCGAGAAGCCCCGTTTTGCTGGACATTGCCTTGATAACAGAGCCAGGTGCAGGGCGAGAACGCCCCGTTTTTGCTGGACATTGCCTGTGATACACAGAGCCCGGGTGCGGGCGAGAAAGCACTGTTTTGCTGGACATTGCCTTGGTACACAAGAGCCCGGGTGCAGGTCGAGAATGCCAGCCGTTTGCTGGACATTGCCTTGTACACAGAGCCCGGGTGCAGGGGAGAACGCCCCGTTTTGCTGGACATTTGCCTTGTACACAGAGCCCGGGTGCAGGGTAGAGAACCCCGTTTTGCTGGACATTGCCTTGATACAGAGCCCGGGTGCAGGGCGAGAACGCCCCGTTTGCTGGACATGCCTTGGTACACAGAGCCGGGTGCAGGGCGCAGAACGCCCCGTTTTGCTGGGACATTGCCTTGATACACAGAGCCCGGTGCAGGGTGAGAGAAGCCCGTTTTGCTGGACATTGCCTTGATACACAAGCCCGGGTGCAGGTGTGAGAACGCCCCGTTTTGCTGGAATTGCCTTGGTACACAGAGCCACGGTTGCGGGTGAGAACGCCCCGTTTTGCTGGACATTGCCTTGGTACACAGAGCCCAGGTGCAGGGTGAGAACGCCCCGTTTTGCTGGACATTGCCTTGATACACAGAGCCCAGGTGCAGGGCGAGAACGCCCCGTTTTGCTGGAAATTGCCTTGATACACAGAGCCCGGGTGCAGGGTGAGAACGCCCCGTTTTGCTGGACATTGCCTTGATACACAGAGCCCAGGTGCAGGGCGAGAACGCCCCGTTTGCTGTTCGTTTGACTGTAATTGCCTGATTACACAGAGCCAGGTGCAGGGCGAGAACGCCCCGTTTTTGCTGGACATTTGCCTTGATACACAGAGCCCGGTGCAGGGTGAAACACCCGTTTTTGCTGGACATTGCCTTGAGTACACAGGCCCGGTTGCAGGGCGAGAACGCCCCGTTTTGGCTGGACATTGCCTTGGTACACCAGAGCCCGGGTTGTGCAGGGCGAGAAACGCCCCGTTTTGCTGGACATTGGCTTGGACACAGAGCCCCGGGTGCAGGGCTGAAACGCCCCGTTTTGCGGACATTGCCTGATACACCAGAGCCCGGGTGCAGGGCGAGAACGCCCCGTTTTGCTGGACATTGCCTTGGTACACAGAGCCCGGGTGCAGGGCGAGAACGCCCCGTTTTGCTGGACATTGCCTTGGTACACAGAGCCCGGGTGCAGGGCGAGAACGCCCCGTTTTGCTGGACATTGCCCTGATACACAGAGCCCGGGTGCAGGGTGAGAACGCCCGTTTTGCTGGACATTGCTTGGTAACAGAGCCGGGGGGCCGAGAACGCCCATTTGCTGGACATTGCTGTACACAGAGCCCATGCTGCTCTTCATTGAAGGGGAAGGAATTGTGGGCTTTGCACAAGTCATGGAAATGGAACCATCATTAAGGGTGTTAATAGCGGCCCCACGGCTCCGCCGTGAGTGCGCAGCACTTATGATTGGCTGTGGTTAGTCAGCCTTTCTAATGGGGCCGCGCGCGGCCACAGGCAGTGAGGTGAGAGCCAGCGACGGGGTGGTGTGTGGGTGTGTGTGTGTGTGTGTGTGTGTGTGTGTGGTGTGTGGTGTGTGTGTGTGTGTGTGTGTGTGTGTGTGTGTGTGTGTGTAAGTTGAATAAATAAAAATTATTTTGATTGTGCAACATGTTTTTTTTAAAATAATATTTAGTACATTATTCTCATTAACTCACACAATATATACACATATACACACACACACACACACACACACACACACACAGTACCTTCGCTCACAGCACACACACAAAAAGCGTGCGTTGCGTGCACGCGCTCCCGCACCTACTGTAGGACTAGCCAGCTAGTAGAGTACATTGAAGAAGAGCAGTCATATGTAATTAGTTCCTCTCTCTAATAAGTGAGCATATGGCGGCTCCCTTCCATCAGGACGGCGTCGGAACCGTTTGGTGCGGGGTTGATAGTAACAATCGCTCGAGTTCTATTGTTGTCTCAACACTGTCTGGAAAGATATGGAAATACGAATTGCCTGTGCGGTAACAGGATGGGTTTCATTGGACACTAATACACATTGTACATTTGCTCGGGGGCTCTCTCTGAAGTTTAGGAGAAACATATACAGTAGCGAAACAAATGCCCACACATTTTGGCAAAATACACCCCCAAAAAAGTTCACCAAGTGTTAAAAGTCAAGGTGCAATGTGACCTGACCCTGTGTTACACTTATATTTACTGCTAGTTTCTTTTTAAAAAAAAATATTAAAATGTTGGCAAAATTAGTGAAATATCTCAGCAAAGTTTACAGCTGCCGCATGACGCGAGACGTTATGAAGCGGAACCTGATGATGTCACGGCTTCCTATTGGCTCGCAGAGCGTGGGAGCGTTGAAACTTCATTGCGTGATCCCTGCTGGCGGAGCAGATACCGGCACCCCCTATGGAGGGTCTGTATCTCAGGACGCAGGGGGTCGCCGGAGCGGAAATGAATGGGGTTCAGCTCTGGACGCCCCCTGCTTCAATAATATTTTTCCCTAAAAAAATATCTGCTTTAAAACTAGCTCAACGTGTACTCCGAGACTTTAGGTTCAAGTTAAATCATTTACCTCCACTGCAAATCAGCATTGAACAGGCCTGTTCTGGAAATAGATGAGGTTGCCACAGAGACTGGTCCCGCTGCTTGGTTACTGTCTGAAAACATCGTTAAACATTAAATTTAAAGGAACTTCTAGTCTTAAATCTATAAATATATTCCTTGAAGTAATTGAATTACCGTCTCTGCCCAGGAAACTAGGAGACAACTGACTTTATTCACTCGCCCTCACATGAGAAATCTCCCATAAAACACATCTATTTTCAGCCGTCTGTGCGTCCTTTTTACATACCAAGTTTCCTGTGCATACACTATGTGGCAGATTTGAAAGATTAGCGCTAGAACGACAATTTACAGTGTTTGATTTAGAACTACTATAAAGCCAATCTTAATTGCACAGGTTTACCGAGACTTAACATAAATGAACTATGCAAATTGACGCAACTAATGCAATACTGTATATATCATGCTAACAGGAACACGTGTGACGTCTGATTTAGGATTGGATTATGTAAATATATAAAAATAGATATGGATCAAAGAGTAATGACCAAATATGGTAATTAGTGCGGCCCCCGGCTCTTGTCTGTCTTCCTCAATGATCTACCTACAGGCTGTAAGGAAGCTTCAATGCAGATGTATGCGGATGATACAATCCTATATGCACACAGCCATAGCCTCTGTGACCTTGAACACGTACTTCAGTCTGAGCATATGGGTTGACTCCCATTTAACATTTGGGATGCACATTGATACCCTAACATCCAAAACCTATGCCAAACTAGGGGTACTTTGCAGGAACAAATCCTCCCTAAGGGGCCTATGCAGAGAGCAGCGGTAAGGGGAATAGCGGCATTTTTTGGAGAAAAATGCCTGTAGAAAGGCAGGTACTGGCGAGTTTTAAAAAAAGCGCCATTTTTTTTTTTTTTTGCAAATTTCGCCGCGCGGCTGGAGAGAACCTAAATCTCTCCAGTGTTGAAAACGGCCGTATTCAGAGAGGCGCGATCGCCATCTAGCGGCTGTTCGCGCCAAAAAAATGGCGCTATTTTCAACATTTTGCTTCTCAAAAAAAATTTGGCACGAAGCTGGAGGTCGGCGGCCGGTGGGGGAGAAAAAAAAAAAACGCGATTTTTTTCCCACAAGTTTCAACAGCGCGCATATCGCCGGTTGAAACTCTCCATATGCAGACAGGATTCTAAATGCAGTTTTCGGACCTTTCTGCATATGGAGAAAAAAACTCTCCATTAAAGCTACTTTTTATTCCCCTCTCCAATTTTAAATAGCGCTGCTCTCTGCATGAGGCCCATAGTCTCCTGGTCAGAAAGCGTATCGCATAGCAGATGCTAATGCCAATTATAGATCATGGGGACACAGTATATGGCTCGGCTCCTCAAACCCACCTTAGCAAACTTAACACCCTCTACAACTCAATATCCCGTTTTATCCTCCAATGCAACAACAACACACATCACTGCGAAATGCTCAAAGAACTAGATTGGTCATCACTAGAGCTAGGCGCAAAGTTCATCTCTTCTGTCTCGCCTTCAAATACTTTCTGAACACGTTCCTCACCCCTACCACACACAGCACTTATCACCTGAGATCTGACTCCAAAAGACTGTTCATGGTCCCAAGGTTCAGCAAAGTACCTCCGTGTCAGCGCGTTGTAGGATGGTGTGCCGCAGTCACGCCTCCGCATCCAACTCGCCGCCGGCCATCTCGCCATGAAGGTAACCCCTAACCTTACCACTTACCCTAAACGCCCTTAACATTAAGACCTTACCCTCAATACCCTAACCTTAACTCCGTACCCATTAACCCCTTACCCTCAATCCCCTAACCCTAACCTTAACTCCTTACCCTCAAACCCCTAACCTTAACCCCTAATGCTAATCTTCACCCTAAAAACCTTAACTTGACCCTAAAACTCCTTGCCTTAACCCCTTACCATAAATCGGAGCTCTTACCCATAAATCCCGAACCTTAACTTCTTACCTTAGCCCCTCACACTAGAACCCCCAAAGTTAACCCCTTAATAACTTTCCTTAGCGGCGTGTCACGGCCTGCGGCGAGTTCTCCGGTTCCGCGTCAGTGGCCCTGGGTTCCGGGCCTGGATATGTCCTTCGCACCACTGCGCACAGTTTTACTAAAGCCAGACTAGTTTTGCTTTAAACTTGAATTAGTCATTAAAGATTGGGATTCGCTGCAGTAACACCCGGGCACGGGGGGATGAAATGGGAATTACTGCATCAACTGCAGACACTGGTGACCTGTACAATCCAAAAGCTCCTGACTTAGTTCTGATCTCTCACCGCGTCTTGTACACGAAGGATTGTGTCTGCGGCTTTAGTTTGGAAATGTTTTAAATTGAAACGTTTTCACTGACAGACAGTGTGCTTGTGCTGCAAAAGGAAGGGTGACCCGGAGCCTTAACCAGGCCATTTTTGACCTTTCAAACACCAGGCTAAATCCAACGGGGTTTAATTCGGATAAAGGGTGGAGTGCAGGGTGGAGGGGGCAAGTCCAGTCCTCAGGGGCCACCAGCAGGTCAGGTTTTCAGGATATCCCTGCTCCGTGGAAGACTGAGCCTCTGATTGAGACACCTGTGCTGATGCAGGGACCGATTGAGCGACCTGTGCTGAAGAAGGGACTGACTGAGTGACCTGTGCTGAAGCAGGAATGTCCTGAAAACCTGACCTGTTGGTGGTTCTTGAGGACTGCCTTATCTCCAGAGTATACAGAAGGCTAATGATGTGGTAGGGCGTATTAAAGCAGCAGTACCGGTTACATCGCTTTTCGCTTTGTTATAGGTTTGGCTATCATGGATTTGTACCATTTGTGTTCGTGGTGACTGGGGCAGAGGGGGTGGGAGATGGGGGTCGTTGCCCAGGAAGGGTGGTTACCCCCTTAATTACCATAGTGGTTACTACCTGCTAAGGTAATTAAGGGGTTACTGGCTAGTAGCTAGCGTTTTAATGTAAAAGTTGGTGCCACGGACGAAGATGACGATGACGGCCTTCATCCTGGCCGGGGTAAGTACTACGTTTATTTACCATGGGGTGGCAGGCTGTTGATTGATTTTGAATGGGCAAAAACGCTGCTAGCCATATTTGGATAATAGGACTTGTTCCCCGTTCCTGTGGGCGGGGTTTGGGGTAGAGGGGTCGGGTGCTCAACTTAGAAGTCTATGGCAGGGGGTGCGCAAAATGTTCTGGAGGGGGCGCAGCACTTACAGAGGCCCCACGCGCTTTCCCACAACAATATGGGGGGGTGGGGAGGGAGAGCAGGCAGGGGGGGCGCCCCCCTGGTGCACGGAATAGTTTCTCTCCCGTTCCAGCAAGACCAATTCGTTTTGAGGATCTGGAGGTAGCTAGCGCCACCTTTGGGTGAGCCGGGTGTAACGCGAGTCAGGGTAAGCTGACGCGGGGAAACCTATTCTAATGAGACCACAGAACCATCGGCGCTGATTCTGATAACATCACATTTTGAGCCTTCAGTTACCAGAGCTTTGGGGATCTGGTCCTTAGATTGTAAGCTCTCCGGGGCAGGACTTTCTTTTCCTAGTGTCTGGTTTTGTTTGCTGCACTTGCTGTATGATCGTTCCCTGTGCTGTCTCTTGCAAAGCACCGAGTACACTGCGGGCGCTATAAAATGGGGATATACATATATACATTTTGCACCTCTAACCAGGGTTTTCCTCGCCCTTTGATGTCATTCACCAAGCCTGGGGTTGGCGTCAAATGCGTGAAATCCAGGAAGCAGTGAACAACAAGGACATTTTCTCACCGCATCGAGCCCCCCAAACAGGTAAGGTTTTCAGGATATCCCAGCTTCAGCACAGGTGGCTCAATCTGACCCTCTGAGCCACCTGTCCTGAAGCAGGGACTGATTGAGCCACCTGTGCTGAAGCAGGGACTGCTTGCATCACCTGTACTGAAGCTGGGACTGATTGAGCCACCTGTGCTGAAGCAGGGACTGATTGAGTCACCTGTGCTGAAGCAGGGATATCCTGAAAACCTGACCTGTTGAGGACTGGAATTGAGCCCCCTGATATAGAGTACTCTGAGTATATTTATTAAAAGCCATAACAATTATAAAATGTCTTGTTGTATAGGCTGCAATAGCAGAAACCCTTCAACTTTATCTTCTCAAAATCCTATTTTTGCTTTGGGCTGGAATTGAAGCATTTTGGGTGTAATTACCAGCAGAACGGGGACTTTTAACGCTACTATTCAGCTGTTCTGAGGCTCCCGGGGAATCGGCCACACTTTCGCCAAATTCTAGTACGATGCTCTCAGCGCTTTGGCAAACATCCCAGATCATGTTTAAATGACGGCGATGCTTTCTCTGGCGTCGCGCCTCGGCGACTGACGAGCAAAATATATTTACAGATTGCGTTCTTAAAGTGCTAAACATATTGAATTGCTTGTGATCTCTGACTAATCAACCAATGAGACGTTATATAGTAAATTATCACTTAGTGATATATATATGTAAACTTGCTAGTTTATATCATACGTTATTTTTACTACAACTGCTGTGACATTATCTGAATAAACACGCTATAAGATGCTATCATGCAGGGCTGGCCAACTCCAGTCCTCAAGGGCCACCAACACGTCAGGTGTTAACGATACCCCTGCTTCAGCACAGGTGGCTCAATCTATGACTGAGCCACTGATTGAGCCACCTGTGCTGAAGCAGGGGTATACTGAAAACCTGTAGCTGGCCCTTGGAGACTGGAGTCGACCACTCCTGGTATAATGTTTCATTCCTATAAATGTTCCCTACAGTCTTCATCTAAAAAGGACATTTTCTAGTAATGTATTGTATGTCTTTATTTATATAGCGCCAAAAGTGTACTCGGCGCTTCACAAAGAATACAGTACGGGGAATTATAATAAGACAATAAGTGCAGCAAAATCAGACAATAGGAAAGGAAATCCCTGCCCCGAAGAGCTTACACTCTAAGAGGTTTCATGGGAAATTTACAGAGACAGTAGGTGAGGGAATATAATTTGTAATGGGATTAAAAGGCGGAAGCGGACTTTGTGATGAGAATGAATGAACCATAATTAAATGACGATAAAAGTTAATACAGCGGCTTAATTTTGTCCAATCAGAAGCTTTTGCATATTTTGATTAACAAGGCGTGCCATTCTTTATCAGGAACAAAGCTTTTTGTTTTGTTTTTATATTAACTTCCAATAGAAGGCATTGAATATAACCACTGAGAAATGTAAATCCCAAATTACCTTCAGGTAAAGGAATTATTTCTTTTTTTAATCAAAAGTCTTCGAGCTGCAAAACTGGAACAATAATGATATAAAACTAAAAACGCGGCAGATTTATTAAACATAACAATACATTTAGATTCAATATTCTTCAAGAAAATTACTGCTTTTTTTTATACCAGTTTTGTCCAATTGTTACACCTGGGAAACCTGATTAAGAAAAGACCCCAACACCTAAACAGTGAAGATCTACTACAGCAGGGGTGGGTTCGCAAAGTTTTTTGCTGCACCCCCCCGTGTGCCGGTCTCGGTGCTTGTGCGCCCCCCGACCCCCTCTCCAGTGACCCGGCGTCAAATGACGCAGAGGGTAACGTGACATCACCCCGCAGCGTCATTTGACGTGCGTTACCATGACGACGTGTCCCATCGCAAGACCCCGCGTCGTCATTTGACGCCGCATGTCATGGCGACGTGTCCAGAAGCCGGCTGAATCCCTGTAAGTTGAGGTTGCAGAGGCCTTGTGCGGTCCCTCTGCATTTAATTTAAATGCCTTGGAGAAGAGCGCGGGGCCTCTGCAACCGCCTGCGCCCCCCCCCCAGAAAATTCCCAGGGGACGCACCCCCCAGATTGCGCGTCCCTGTACTACAGTATAACACACAGGATTACAGTCAGGACAAGAGCTTGAATACTGGGTTTATTCTCCACATCTCGATGCCTCAGTGAGAAGCAGCTGCTGTGCACAGGGTGTTCCCCGCACAGGGCACATCCGGCAAACTCAAAATAGCTTGTGGTCCAATTATTTCAGCCGACTGCAAGATTCGGAGCCGCGTCATCGAGCAGAGGAAGGAGAGAAATAAGAAGTCGCTATAACTTACAGTGCAGCATCCACCTGTTTTTTTCTTGAGCTTCTCTTATTAAAAAAGTATATCTCTCTCCCCCAATCCCCTCTCTCCTCCCCTATCCTCTCTCCCAAATCCCCTCTCTCTCCCGCATCCTCTCTCCCTAATCCCCTCTCCTCCATCCCCTCTCTCCCCCCCATTCTCTCTCTGTCAATCCTCCCCAACCCCTCCTCTCCCCCAATCGCCCTCTCTCTCTCCCCTACCTCTCTCCAACTCTCTCCCCAATCTCCACATCCTCTCTCCCTATCCTCTCCTCCATCCCTCCCCATCTCCCATCCCTTCCTCTCCTCTCGTCCCCATCCCCTCTTCTCGTCTCTCGTCCCTCCATCCAATCTCTCCCTCTCAATCCCCCCCTTTACCCCCAATTCCCCCTCTCTTTCCCTTACCCCCAATCCTCCTCCTCTCTCTCACCCCCATCCTCTCTCTCACCCCCATCCTCTCTCTCACCCCAATCCCCTCTCTCTCCCCCAATCCCCTCTATCCCCCCATCCCCTCTCTCTTTTACCTTGGGGGTGGTCTCAGGCCTCCGGTGCTGTGCCGGTCTCTCCATAGTTCTTTGAGTTCTCTGCAGCTTCTGAATTGTCTTTGCATTTAGGGTCCAAGTTTCACATCCAGGCAGGATACACTGGTCAAGCACGCTCCATTTGAGACGCAGTTGAAGGTCACCTTGTGAGATTGTCTTGTTTCTTCTGAATGTCTCCCTCCCATCTTCATTCTCCAATTGATTTCATTTGAAAGGTTCTCATCTATTGATGCTTTTTGGCCAAATTAGATATATTCTTCGACTTCTAGTTCGGTTCCACTTAACTTGATCTTTGCAGCGTTGAAACATTTGCTGAAGATCACCAGGGCCTCTGAACTTGTGGCTAAAATACGGTGTCATCCGCAAATAGTGGGCTACGCAAGTGTTGACTTTGATTACTTTTCTTCCCAATTGAATGTTCTGATCAATTCTTCATGTGTTACTTTGAAAAGCTTTAGTGCGAGATGCTGCGAGATTCTCTAAGCTGCGGGATTGCCAACCCGTACGATTTAACCCATTGAAGTCGATGCAGTTTCCGTGTCAGATCGCTGTGGATGGCAGTCTCCCACCGTAGAGAATCTGCCCCATGGCGTCTCCCTGCCGCGCTCCCGCGCTGATCCCTACCTTGCTCGGATCTTTATGTCATCTAGTGGTTGATATGGCATTCTCATAAATGTTCTTTACAGTATCTATGGACGCTTCGTCAACACTTTGGCTTCTTAATGCATTTATAAACACTGAGGTGTAGACAGAATAACATGTGTTTTCGTAATCTACGAATCCTAAGCTTAGTGGGAGATCGTATTCATTACAGCACTACGAGAAATCACTTCTTGTACAGCTGGGATGGGATTAATTGGGACACTGCAAAATCCCACGTGTTCTCCAGACTGGGAAAAGTCCAGGGACTTTTGGTGCTTGTTAGTGAGTGCAGTATATTTGTAAGGGATTCGAAGTAGAGTGATGGGTGTGTAGTTTGTGAGGTTTTTGTATCCTTTCTTGTGGATGAGGGTTACTATGGCAATACTCCGTTGTTCTGGAATTTCTCCAGAAATTAATGGCTAATAAGATTGTGAATTTTCAAACTTTTTGGAATGTTAAAAAAAATAATAATAATTTGCAAACAGAATTGTTCCTTTGAAACCTTTAATAGTGGAATTGTTTGTCATTGTTAATGTTCTATGAGGAAGCATTGGTATGGGTCAGTATTCAGACAAAAAACTTTGTGTTTCTATTAGATACACAAACACACAAACACACAGAGACCCAACTGTATTGAAGGAAACTTAAAGAAGCAAAGTGCAGCTGTACATCTGCAAATAAAAATGGTGCGTGCTGTTAAGAGGCAGATGGCTGCAGAAGATATTCTAAAATGAGACCAAATGGTCTTAAAATAGCTCAGTGAGGCATACAGAATCTGCATTACTCTATAACAAACTGACACTGCTACTGCACACAAATGTACTAGAAAAATATGAATACCGGAAGAGGTTTTTATATAGTAAATGCAATTAAGGGTGAACGCATGTGGAAGAACCGGATTATGAAGGGGGTGCATTATAATGAAGATCAGTAAGACTAAGAACTGTTAATCAAAATACTTAGCGTTTTATTTTTAATCTGCTTGGCATAGGATTTGTGCAAAACACTACATGATGAGCCATATTTCCTGTAATTACATATACAGTATGTACACGGGAAGCCGTGCGTGTGAATGTGAATGTTACGTGAACTGAACATATACACGTGGACCCGCTCACAAGGCTACAGCAGCAGGCCCGCAGGAAAGTGCATTAATACCGTCTGAATACCAAAAGGAGAGAAATGAAGGGAAATGAATATTTATTCTCCAAGGACCCTGAACTGCATAAGGTGTGCGCCACCCGGATTTAAGAGACATACGATATGTGCATACATTGCTATATTTAGGTGTGTCACTTAGACAGGGGAGGGGGGGTCAACTTCGGTCTTCAAGACCCCCCCCCCCTCCCCAGCAGGTCAAGTTTTAAGGTTATCCCAGCTTCAGCAAAGGTGGCTCAATCAGTCCCAGCTTCAGTACAGGTGGCTCAATCCATCTCTGCTCCAGCACATGGGGTTCAATCAGTCCCTGCTTCAGTACAGGTGGCTCAATCCATCTCTGCTCCAGCACATGGGGTTCAATCAGTCCCTGCTTCAGTACAGGTGGCTCAATCCATCCCTGCTTCAGCACAGGTGGCTCAGTATTTGACTGAGCCACTGATTGAGCCACCTGGGCTGAAGCAGGAATATCCTGACTTGTCCAGAGTTGGCCGCCCCTGATATAGAATAAAGCCCTTAGTCTCAAAATGAATCAATCTGAACATATGTACGAGTAGAGATGTATTCGACTGAGGCACTGGTAGAGCCATCTGTGCTGAAGCTGGGATAGCCTTAAAACCTGACCTGTTGGGGGGTCTTGAGGACGGGAGTCGAGGAGTGGAGTCTATATAGGTAGAACTGTTTAATGACACTTTGTTCCTGCTCAATCTCCCTCCAGACTTTATAGAGACTCGACAAGCAATTGAAGGCTGAAGGAGAACCTTCCGTAAGCTGCCTCCCCGATGTGACGAGCGGTCCCACTTCTTAGTAATGAGACGCTGTGGGTCTCTACAAAGGTTAGGGATACATGGGAGAATGAGCTCTCGCTGCTTTGCTTTAAATCGTGCTTATCACTTATCTTTTAATATAATTGTACAACTGTATGGGCCTTGAATTCTCCCTCTGGTGTGTTAGGATAAGGCAGGGGGGCGCATCTTCTCCCCGTGCGCACCCATAGGGCAATCCACCCATGTGCAAAACTAACGAATATCTTTAAAAAAATTCTCTACAAATGTAACATTACCAGAATTTTGCCAGAATATCATTAATAAAAGTTGCTACTAAAAGGCCCCGTGACCTTGCAGATTGACCCGTGACCTTGCAGATTGACCCTTAGTGCTTTCTGCAGCTTTTTCCACTTATTCGCCAACTTAAGTGAAAGATTTGCACATCTCCAGAAGTGATCCCACTTGAAATGAAGCGCTGTCCTTGGTGTTGAAGTACTGTAGCACTGATCACTCACAGGGACCGCGGTATGTTATAGGCATAAATGACATTGAGAAGTGGGTTGCATGTAAAGTTCCAATATCTACAGATAACACAGATTTACATAATAGCCTAAATACAAGGGAAATAGGTTACAGACGACTGACAAAATGCATAATTAGTTATATAAATACAGATGAAATGTAATGAGATACAGTGCCCCTAAAGCAAATATTACTACATATTTTTCATAAGTTTATTATAGACAAGAAAAATTAACATTCATCCCGGCTGTCAGATGCAGCAGACGGGACAATAGGAATTTTGAGCTGACTGTGATGCCCCAAAGGGGAAGACCCGCAAGCATTGGACTCGAGCAATGTCAAATTCTGGATTACGTTGTTTGGTTGTCAAAAACAAAACAGCATACCTGAGCATTACACAGAGAAGGGTAAATTAATTGGCAAATGTGACCTAGGATTAGTATTATAATGAATATTGATTATTTATATTGGAGTAAATGTGAAATATTGAATATATCATCATTCATCGTCATCATCATCCATCATATCCATCCGTCCATCATATCCATCCATCATATCCATCCATCCTTCCATCATATCCATCCATCATATCCATCCGTCCATCATATCCATCCATTCATCCATCATATCCATCCATCCATCATATCCATCCATCCTTCCATCCATCATATCCATCCTTCCATCATATCATCCATCATATCCATCCATCCATCATATCCATCCGTCCATCATATCCATCCATCCTTCCATCATATCCATCATATCCATCCATTCATCATATCCATCCATCATATCCATCATATCCATCCATCCTCTCCAATGGTCTTCCAGGTCCTGCGGTTGCAGCTTCTCTTCTCCACGTTGCTCCAACAGAGTTTCTGATTTCATCCTCTGATCATGGGAGTCATTATCTTGAACTTTTTTTAAAGCCCCCTCCCGCCTTAAACCTCTCTGACTGAGTGCCCCACACCTCTGGAATGCCCTTCCCCTCAATACCCGACTAGCACCCTCTCTATCCACCTTTAAGACCCACCTTAAGACACACTTGCTTAAAGAAGCATATGGGTAGCACCGTGGCTGATACTATACATGATACATAAAGCTTGGCCCCCCTGGCAGACACACTTACCAAAATGCCCTCCTACTGTTTGTACGTTCCTCCTACCTACCAATTAGATTGTAAGCTCCTCGGAGCAGGGACTCCTTTTCCTAAATATTACTTTTATGTCTAAAGCACTTATTCCCCAGATCTGTTATTTATATTATTTGTTACTACGACAGTCAAAGCCTCCACTTTGGGTCAGCCAATGGGAAGCTGAAATGTCACCTCACAATGTTACGCTTTCTATTGGCTGCCACAGTGAGGTTGACCGCAGGGTGTTTGACCACACTGGCCAGTTTGATTGTCTAGGACCAGAATTCTTATACCGGAATTTCAAAGTGAAATGTCTCAGGAACCGGGGCGTCCTGAAGCCTGGAAATCTGCCGTACAATTCTTGGGGGCCCAATGTTTCAAATAAGCTAAGATTATCTACAGCAGAGATGGTCAGCGCCAGTCCTCACGGGCCACCAACGGGTCAGGTTTGCTTCAGCCCAGGTGGCTCAATAGGTGGCATGGATTGCTACTTTAGATGATACTTTACTACCGATAACTGTTTCATTGTATTTTTCCATCCCGAACAACAACAGCTTCATAACATAGAATGTAAATTAAGATAAATGTGGGAGACAAAAGATAGCATAATTAATGATCTTTCAAGCCTGTGGTGAGATGTGTTCGGGTTATATTACTGACCGTAGATGTGACGATGCTGTTACTGAAGGCAATGTCATTGATCCGCCAATAGTTTGATTGAGTTTGTAGTACAATAATGTAGGGCTCTGTCCTGGGACCACTTCTCTTTTCTCTGTACACACTCTCTCTAGGTGACCTAATAACATCTTTTGGGTTTAATTATCACCTCTATGCCGACGACACACAAATATACTTTTCAACACCTGACCTTACACCTGCTGTACAAACCAAAGTTTCTGAATGTCTCTCTGCTATATCATCCTGGATGGCCCTCCGACGCCTTAAACTCAACATGGCTAAAACAGAGCTCCTCATACTTCCTCCCAAACCTGGCCCTACTACCTCCTTCCACATTACTGTTGGAACTACAATCATTCACCCAGTAGCCCAAGCACGCTGCCTAGGGGTCACATTCGACTCCTCTCTCAAATTCGCCCCTCACTTCAAAACATTTTAAAACTTGTCGCTTTTTTCCTCCGCAATATACATAAGATCGCCCTTTCCTCTGTTGTTCGAATGCTAAAACTTGACTACAGGCCCTCATCTCTCCCGTCTTGATTACTGTAACCTCCTGCTGTCTTGCCTTCGCCTCTCACCTGTCTCTCCTACAATCTATCCTAAATGCTGCGGCAGAAATCACTCAATCTTTCAAATCTGTCTCAGCGTTTCTGCTGAAATCCCTTCCGGGCTTCCGATCAAATCCCGCATCTCACATCCATTCTTCTCTCACTTTTAAAGCTTTACACTCTTCTGCCCCTCCTACATCTTGCCCTAATTTTCTTCGTATGCACCATCCCCGAATTTGGTTTCTGCTCAAGGAGTCTACTTTACCCCCTTGTATCTAAAGCCTCTCCGCCGTTAAAACCTTTTTCACTGACTGCCCACACCTCTGGAATGCCCTTCCCCTCAGTACCCGACTAGCACCCTCTCTATCCACCTTTAAGACCCACCTTAAGACACACTGCTTAAAGAAGCTATGATAGCACTGTGGATATCTGAACACATGATAATAAAGCTTGGCCCCCGCAGATGACTCTACCTGAACTCCCTCCTACTGTCTCTGTACGTTCTCCCTACCTACCAATTAGACTGTAAGCTCCCGGGGCAGGGACTCCTCTTCCGAAATGTTACTTTTATGTCTAAAGCACTTATTCCATGATTGTTATTTTATATTATCTGTTTTATTTGATTACCAGCGTATTACTACTTGAAGCGCTGTACACTAATGGCGCTTATAAATAAGACTACAATACAATACAATACAATGTGAATAATAATGACCATATCAGTAAAAGACAGAAGTGTACAATATGCCTTATCTTTATTCCGATGCTGACTTTCCTCCAGGGGTACGTGACTTCCACCGAACTAATGTATTCACGGGGATATGTTTCTGGCATTCCAACTTGTAGCAGTCACGTCGAAGCATTGTAATTTGCCAAATTAAGTGTAATTATAATAATGGCAAAAAGATGATAGTGTCGCCAGATTTGACAAGATGATTTCTGCCTCTGTAATCAAAGTGATTAGCGTTACATGTCACTTAGGACAGGGCACTTAGGTGAAACCCAGAATCTAGAGCCCTATTAAAGTTTCCGGCTCCAGTGTAATTAAATCATGTTTCAGATGCATAGTGGAGGATAAGCAAATTTACTTCAACGCCTTTCTAAATTCAGACCAGATCCTGTTGACTTCGGTGTCAGACTTTTCCGTGCGCGTCTCCGGATAATTCCAGACACTAAGAAACGGAGATCTGAAAACCCGTCTTTTTTTTCCCAATTGTCACTTTTTTTTTTTTTTATAACTTGTAATTTTTATTAGTCACTTAAAAGAAAAAAAAAGAATATTTTTAAGTCACTTTTAAAAATATACTTTTTTTTTTTTTACCAACTAAAAAACAGCGGCAGATTCCTCAGTGACAAACAATTCTGTTACAACTGGAAGTATTTTGGCGAATCTGATGCTGTTTTCTCCCTGGTGTGAAGCTGAAACCTGGGATTAAAATGGCCGAGATACGTATTTGGATTCTCACAGTACGGATGCATTCGGCGTCATTGTCTCTTTGATGCATTCTGGTTGGATTAGTTTTGATATTCTGCACTAACACTGCCATTGACGGCTATGGAAACTCAGTGATATTCTGCATTATAATGGGTTATGTTGTGTTATCTGGGGAATCACACGGATTACGTCTGCATGTATATTCTCTGTGAAATAGATGCACAAGGGAAATCCATAAAATAATCCAACATTTTTAACGAATCCCTTTGGGTGGGTTTCTGGACATATCCTAGTAGATATCATGGATTTTATCCAAGTATATATTGCGAGTATTTTCCGTTCCCTAAAGGCAGCCACGGAACTTAATATGTGGTGTGTTAGGAAATGTCAGGATCAGGCTGCAGTCTGCACTCCAAGGCATAGAATTATCTATCAGAGGGCTAGATACTTCTTCAGATCAACTTTCTTTTTCTTCCATGATAGTTTTTGTATCCTGGCATCGCTCTTTGATGTGTTAAATTGCCGTGCAATCTCACTGTAATATTTATAATGGCAATTGTGCTGCAAAAATGCTGAGGCTGAATCATTGTGATTAAAGGGTTGTGACATTCTTTCCCATCAAAGACATCTTCTTGGATACATCTGCAGTGAATAACAGATACCGCTGTGCGCACAGTCACATGTCTCAGGCAGGTCTGCAACCCATTCCCCAATATCTCTTAGCATAGGGTCGCCGACAGGGGGGGGGAGCCGGGACAATTGTCCCTGGCCCGGAAGATGCAGGGGGCCCGGCCGGCCACGCTGGCGGTTGGGCCTGACCTCTGGCCGGGCCCCAGCTGCCCCAGGGCCACAAGTTCTGCGTCCAGTTGCCAGGCCCCAGCTTCCCCCCCCCCCCCCCCAATGCAGCAGGCCTCTCTCCACTGCTGTTGTGGCCTCCCATGTAGGCCTCGCCCCCGCGCTGGAGGTTTGGCGTCTGGACAGCGCGGCACCAAAGGTGCGCGCATGTGTGCTATGTATGGGGGGGGGGAGGGGGTCTGCAGGGAGTATTATGTGTGATGTGCAGGGGGAGGGGATGTGATGTGCAGGGGGAGGGGATGTGATGTGCTGGGTGGGGGCGGGGATATGTGAGTCGTGGCTGTGGGGGATGGATGGCTGGGTGGGGGGGGGGGTTGTGATGTGCTGGTGGGGGGGGGGGGTATGTGATGGTGCTGGGTTGGGGGGGGGGTTTGTTTGATTGCGGGTGGGGGGGTGTGTGATGGTGCGGTGGGTGGGGGGTGTGTGATTGCTGGTGGGGGAGTGTGATGTGCTGGGGAGTACTTGTATTATGGACATGATGTGCAGGGGTGATGTGTGATGTGGGGAGGGGGTATTATGTTATGGAGAGGGGTGTGGGGTTTTTGGGGGTGGGAGGGAGAGGGGTGGGGGCATGTGGGAGGAAGAGGTGGCTGAGAAAGTAGAGGGGGGGGGGGGGGAGTCTGCTGGGCCGCCCGACACTGGGGGTGGGGGGAGGGCCCAGTGGAAACTGTAATCATGGCCCCAGGGAAAGCTGTCTGAGGCCCTGTACCGTGCTTCCATTGCAGCTAGGGATTCTGGGTAATGACATGCAAATGAGCACACAGAGTCACCTTTTGCTCTTATCCATTTTAACATGGACCCCTGCAAGGTCTGCCTGCCACATTACACCGCTCCTACGACACACCAGGGGTACAGAATGATACATCTGGCGTCACACAAAGGTAACCTCTGGGTCTTTAGAAACACACAGTGTCCCAGAGAAATCAAGTGGGGTCCCCTGAAGAAGTTGGTGCCGTTCCTCAGCACTTCTTTTGCCTCCATTTTGCAAGCGGGAGACTTAGTGCAGGGGGATCTGTGAGCAGGCAAAAACTAGACTATAAAACAAAACATCTTAGTAATAGGGGTGCCAGGCGGCTTCTCCAAAAATACTGTAAACAATGGTGAAAGGTGAGACAACACACTTTTCACCTCTCTCTGCTCCAGTGTTTTCTGCCTTCGGCCCCACCCCTGGCTCCTGACACTCTCCTCGATTGGTGCATTACCAGCAGCAACCAATCCGAATGGAGGGAAGCTGTCCATCCCCCAAGCAACAGCCCTGCTCTCTCCCTGCTCGGGGAAATCCTGAAGCCCCCCAGACAGGTCACCACATCCAAAAGGGTTAATACGGGTATCCCATACACACCCAGATGAGAGGTTATATCCAGGATACACATACACAGGCCCAGAGAGAGGTAATACCGGTATACACATACACACCCAGAGAAGATAATACCGGTATACACATACACACCCGAGTGAGGTAATACCGGTATAACATACACGCCCAGAGAGTTGTGTATTAATACGGTATACACATACAGTCCAGAGAGGTAATACGTTAATATGCCCAGGGTATACACATACACCTACTACAGATGATTAATACGGTATACAACTACACGCCCCCAGTAGAGGTAATACCTGGTATACACATACACGCCCAGATGGAATACCCCGGTATTACACATAGCACAGAGAAGGTAATAGGTATACACACATACACGCCCAGAGAGGTAAACCGGTATACACATTACATCACCCCGAGAGAGGTATACCGTATACACATTGACACTGACACCGAAGTAATTGACCGGTATATACCATACACCCCCAGAGAGAAGGTTTAATGACCGTGTATACACATACCACGCCCAGAGATGGTAATACCGGTATACACATACACGCCAGCGAGGCTTGAGATGGTAATAAGGTATACATCAAAACACCCCAGAGAGAGTATACGGGTATACACATACACACCCAGCAGAGAGGTAATACCGGTATACACATACACGCCCGAGACGTAGAGGTAATACGGTATACACATACAAGCCACAGAGAGGTAATACCGGTATACACGGATACACAACCCGCCGAGTGAGGTATACACGGTATATACAATACACCCCCAGAGAGGACGTAATCCAACGGATAACATCCCACACCCCAGTAGGAACGGTAACAGACAACCAGTAGATGGTAATTACGGAATACACATCAACACGCCACAGAGAGGTAAGGTACCGGTATACACAGATACAGCACAGAGAGCGGAAACCGGTATAAATACACGCCAGAGTACTGATCAATCAGCCCAGTAGCGTAATCATATACACATACCGCACCCAGAGAGGTAATACCGGAATACCATTACAGCAACCCCGAGAGGGGTAATATCCGTTATAACAAATACACGCCCATAGAGGTAATACCGGTATTACAAAACACATACACAACCTCAGAGAGGTATCGTATGCACATCATCAGTGGTTACGGTTACAGAATACACGCCCAGAGAGGAATACCGTATACACTACTCACGGCCCTAGAGAGTGTAATTACATGTATATACTACACATACGCACCCAGAGTTAGGGTAATATCCGCTATACAGACATACACACCCAGAGTAGGTGTTAATGCGGGTGATACACGTGCTGTCTCTTTGCGCCTTTTCGCACCCATGGCCCCAAAACACAACCCAACAACTCCAACACCCCCACACCCCCTTCCCCCCCCCCCCACCCCCCACATCCCCCAGCCACCACTCCCCCCACCCCCCACACCACCCCACCCACCCCAACCCCCCCCACCCACCCTCAGCACCCCAAAACCCCCCCCAACAACCCACCCCCCGCCCCCCTTCTCCGTCCGGCCGACTTCCTCCGTGTGCTTTTTTGCGTTCTGGTCTGTTTTTTTGTGTTTTTTGTGTGAACACGCCTCAGAGAGGTATATAACAGTGTATAATCTTTATCACGCGTCAGAGATTGGGTTAATACCGGTTAGTACACTATACTACGCCTCGGAGTGGGTTGGTGGTATATACCGGGATACACATACACGCCCAGCGAGGTAATACACGGTATACACATTAACACGCCCACGAGAGGTAATTACCAGGTCTATAATTAAAGAACACCCCCAGAGATTGGTAAAACCGGTATACCACAACACATTCGAGAAGTATAATACCGGTATACACATACACACGACCAGAGAGGTTGACCGGTTATCACACATACACGCCCAGAGAGGGATTAGATACCGTATTTATACATACACACCAGAGAGGTAATACGTGTATGCAGAATACATATCCAGAGAGGTAATAACCGGTATACACACACGCCCAGCAGAGGGTAATACCGGTAGTACAATACACGCCCAAGAGGATGTGTAGATACGGGTATACACCACACACGCCCAGAGAGGTTAATACGGTATACCCAACACGCACAGAGAGGTTAATACCGGTATGACATACACCCCCAGAAGAGGGTATAACCGGTATACACATACATCGCCCAGAGATTTTTTTGGGTACATAACGGTTATACACATACACACCCAGAGAGGAATACCGGTATACACATAAACACGCCCAGAGATGGGTAAATACGGTTTATACACATACACGCCCAGAGTGGTAATACGGTATAACATACCACGCCCCAGAGATGGTTATACCGTGGTATACACATACACGCCCAGTAGAAGGGTAATTACTGTATACACATTACACACCCAGAGAGGTAATACCGGTATACACATACCGCCCAGAGAGGTAATACCGGTATAAACACATACACACCCAGGAGGGAATTAAGCTGGTTAATACGCAATACAGCCCCAGAGAGGTAATACCGGTATACAAAACACGCCCAGAGAGGTAATACCGGTATACAAATACACCCAGAGAGTAAGTACCGGTATACACATGAGACGGCCAGAATGGTAGGTAATACCGGTATACAGAGATACACGACCACAGAGAGGTCAATACCGGTATACACATACACGCCCAGAGAGGTAATAGGTATACAAATACACGCTCAGAGAGGTAATACGGTATCACATACACCCCCAGAGATGGCTTTGAATACCGTATTACAATTACACACCCGAGAGGTAATACCGGTATACACATACAAACCCAGAGAGGTAATACGTTATACACATACACGCCCACAGATTGGTAATATCGGTATACACATACACCCAGCCAACAGAGGTAATACCGGAGTATACACAGTGTGACCACAACAGCTTACTTCCGGGGCTCCGCTGCTTGTCCGGGACGGTTAGAACACGGTCTTTTGGGGTAGGTTAAATGAGGAGGCGTCACGTACTGTTCCTTTAAACAGGCTGTGCCTGGTTTATTCAGTCCCAGGCACTGAGACTGCCACAGTGCATACAACAAAACACATCAAAACAAAAGCTGCTCACCTGAGCGATAACTTAACTTAGATTTCCCTAACTCAGGGTGGAAGTGGCTTTTCCACTTTCCAACAACAAAACAAGGTACTTTTGCAGAGTTAGCCAAATGAACAGAACAATTGAACCTGTGTGGGGAAGGGGCTTCTCCCCACTGTGTTCAGCAGCCTTCCAGGCTCTGGAGAAGAGACAAGAGCAAACAGGAAATCAGTCTTACATACCTGATTTCTAATTAGCATGACAGGTGACAGAAATCCCTCAGTTCCAGCGCTTGCCCAAAACTGTGGGATGGAGTGCATGTATTATAAGGCTGCACTCCCAGGCCAGACAGGATAGAAACTGTTCAGTATCCTGGGAGCCCTATATATGGAATTTATTACCATCCCCTGGTTTCTGTCACAACATATACATCCAGTATTACATCTAATTTTTTACTGCACTGTGTCCAAATACAGGACAGTCCGGTTCAATACTGGACACCTGGCCAACCTTACATACTGTACAATATTGGGAGGAAATCTTAAAAAACAGAAAAAATAGCACCCAGGGCAACTTCTCCCGCAATAATGGCGGACGTTTTACCTGCGTGCAGAATGCATCTCATTACATGCTGCAATCAGACTTCCGTTTCCGGAGCAGTTCTCGCTATATATTATATATTATTATCTCGCTAAACTTAATATCACGTTGCAGGAAACACTCTCATTCTTTCCCTTTATTTCATTTAGAAAACAAGGAAATTCAGCTCCTGTCAGGGATGCATTACAGGCTCAGCGATATCTACCCCGAGGTCTGCAATCCGGGGGGGTCTGAAGGTTACAAAAAGATTAAAACAAATTAAACTTGCAGAAAATCGGTGAGAGTTTTTTATTCATTTATTTTTAAAAATGTTTAACCAGGGAGTAATACATTGAGAGTTACCTCTCGTTTCCAAGTATGTCCTGGGCACAGGGTTATAAAAAAAAGAGAGTTGACATGCCCATGGCAATAGTTCCAATACCACGAACGATACGACAAATCGGAAACGTCTGCCTCGTCCCCAACGATAAAATCAGAGTATTTCAATGATTGTGGTTTATGTTTTCTTTTGAAGATCCCCTAATACTGTGCTCGTACATAGAGATGGGACAATCCCTTTCCCGGATTTTCTTGCATTTTCCCCCCCGAAATCCGTTTTGCACTGTAAAAAAAACTGATTTGGTCAATTTTAATTCGCACGGATTAATCAAAAACTGCCGTAGGATACAACCCGTGGATGGATTTGAAGAATCCAATCCGCGGATTCAGCGATCCGTTGGCGGATTGTTAAGAACGGATCGCTGCATTAGCAGATTGGATCCTACAGATCCGTCCCCGGGCGGCGGAATCCACGGAGTGTATTAGTAATAATAATAATAATAAAAATGCTGAAATCCGCTGACCAAAGGAACCGGACGATCTGCTGGGGAATGAGCCACCTGTGCTGAAGCAGGGATATCCTTAAAACATGACCTGTTGGTGGCCCTTAAGGACTGGAGTTGGCCGCCCCTGTTCCATATGTTCCCGGCCACAAGATGAGTTAAACATATACCGTACGTGCTTAAAACCTAAGTCTTACTGCTTCTACCTCCAGCCTTAACGCTCAATGAGATTCGCCGGAGATGTCATTTTCTTATCTCTGCAAAACAGGCAAATTGAGATTTTACTTCCATAGCTGATGGCTTTTAAAACTATTTTAAGCCGCATTTAGGGCACACCTGTGCTCCTTTAGTGTTCGAAAGTGGATTTCCCAGTGGATTTGACTTAAGTGACAGTCAGTTGTGTGGAACTTTGAGCTTCCTTAATTGCTAGCTGGAACTTTTGTATTAGTTCTCTTCTGCGAAAGGTGAGGAAGGGAGGCTTCAATCTAATATGCATTCGAAGCCAGAGTCACGGGTGTCCTATCTATTTTAACAGCTACTTGAATTAAAAGAGGTGAAACATCTTGGAAATTGGTTGACTGGAACTGTATTTACTGTATTAATGCCTCAAGCATCACTGTGCAAAATGTTTATTTAACCAATAAATCTTTCATGGTCACCTATCCCCACAAGTCCCTCAACTTGCCTAACCTTATCCCCTCCATTTCCCTGCAGCTATACTCAGCGGTTACCTCTGTCTGCTCAAGCAGCCGTTTGGCTGAAAGTTCCCATTCAAGCCTATGGGTATTTTTGGCCCAAAATTTCCCAAGTGGACAATTTGGCAGAAATAGAATAATGCCCTAAATGGGGATATTACTGTCGGGAATTGACCGTTTGGCAGACAGCTGGTGGACATCACATGACAGAGAACTGGGCGACTCTTTGTGTAAAAATGACCCAAGTCTTATACTCTACAATGAGGCTGAATAACTCAGATTTCCTAAAATATATTTCCTTTGGATTACATGAACTTTCATACACTTTGTATTTCTATCCTACTGAGAGACTACGATCCTCCTAAAAGATTTCTGTTTGGGACAGCGTTATGGTCATTTTAGGATGCGTCTTATTTATTTTTTTCTCCATTCATTCTAGTTTTGATCCTGTGTCTATAAAGTAGTTGGACTAGATGAATAGACAAGAGGAGTTACAATCCTGCAGAAGCGCCAACACACAAGGAGGACCTGCTCTTCTGTTCAGATTACGTTCACTGTTCCCTAAGAGCATTTAACATGATCCAAAAAAACAGCAATGGCAGACGCAGAAGGGACACTGGTGTGGCTAGCCCTGGTCCTGAGAATGTCATAAGGGCGCCGAAAGTCTGGAGAAATGGATTTCCCATTGTGATCTGTCTACATGTAGCCCATGTCTCCAACCATTAACTCAGGTTAAGACAAAAAGTTTTACATGGAATGACAATAAATGTCTTCCGACAGACTCGTTGCTTTTAGAGCGTCTGACCCAGGGTCAGGCTATGTGACAGGTATTGAGATCAAATCTCTGATCAGTTTATTGCTGGCTTTAAATATCTCGGGATGCCCTAATTCTGCCGAGACAGTAAGTCCATGCCAGAAAGTGAAGGTCTGTGTTTAATTGTTTATCTCTTTGTAAATATCTATATTCAGAGAAGGTCAGTATTCCTCACTGACCTTAGTGACCCAGCTTATTTTTGTTTGAGATATTAGTTTAGCGTCAATTTTTTATGGATTCATTGCGTTTCGTTGGGAGAAGCCAAATATATGAAAGCAAAGAGTTTTGTTAAAATAATTTCCTTTAGTGACCAGGCAATAATGTAATACAACAATGTATGTCTGCACTTTGCAAAACACATTACAATACAGGGAATCCGTGTATAATAAAACATACAAGAACATGGCAGACATTAAAATGCAGGGAATTATAATACAATAACTGTCTAATAAAACATACAGTGGAATCACATGATGGGAAAAGGATACACTGCCCCGGAGAGAGTTACAATCTAAGTGATATGGTGGGAGATGTACAGAGACAGCAGAAGAAGGTGTAAGTGCAGAAGATGGCATCGCCTGGCCTTTGTGGTTGGAAAGTGATTCTGCGGGTCTAGGACAGACATTAGAACGAAGGAGTGCGGCAAACACGAATCACTCCCAGACCGCGCGCAACAGATAAATGTTTTATTTGGGCTGTGCCATGAAATAAAAAAGGGACAAGTTTCCTCCGGTGCGTTTCGCACCCGTCAAAGCGCTTCGTCAAAGAGTGGGACAGTTAGCAATGACCATTTGACGGCCAGGATGGTTCACCACCACAGATGACCCAGTGAGTTTGTGGGATTCCGGGCCATTGTGGTTAATGATGATAACTGCAACTTTGCACCTTTAACCCCAAGCCCCTAACCCTAAAAACCCTAATACTAACCATAACTTTCTTTATCTTAACACCTAACCCCTCACTGCAACCATAATCCCTAACCCTAAACCGTGAAAAAGCCTAAACCCTGCGGTGAAACGCCCGGGGGTGAAACGGCTGTGGCTAAACAGCCGTGGCGAATTTTCGCATTTCTTGGGAAGGTTACAGGTTTCTTCATGTCGGTGGGAAGGCGATACTTGGAATATGTGCTGAGAGCAGGAGAATTTCTCTATGCTGCCTTGGAGATTAATGCCATATATCCAGCTGAACCCTGTTATAAGCGGTCCTTGGGGGCCACCCGATCCGACCGCGTTATAACCAGGGTCGCGCTAACCGGTGTGTGTGTGTGTGTGTGTGTGTGTAAAGTATGACAAAAATAAATAAAAATAAATATTCAGGGTCCACGCTCACAGCACGTTATAAGCGGATCCGCGTTATAGCGGGTCACGCTATAATGGGGTTGAGCGGTAGTTGGCTAATAGTCTGTGTGTAAGGAGCTGACGCAAACTATCATTTGAAAATACCTGTGCATGAACTCCTATAATAAATACTCTTAATAAAATATTCTGCCTAGAAAATATTCCCTTTATCTGATGAGGGAAAAGGGTATCCAGGAACTTCCTTGCTGCCAGGCAAATGCATAATGCATAATGGTGCCTTTATAAGAACCCACATGGAATACATATATATATTTTTAAAGATCCGTTGGGTTATTGTTGTCATCTTTTATGTATATTGCACTAACATACTCGGCAGTACAGTACAATGTGGAGGGTACGGGCAAGAACAAACCTTAAGATACATACAAATGAAAACATAATGAAACAAGGTAATGAGATCCCTGCTCTGAGAAGCTTACAATCTAAAAGGAATGAGGTATTAACTGTAGCCTCGTCAGCAAGGTGTTGGGTAGGTGTCTGGGTTTTGAGAGAGCCTTTTTGTGTGTGACTTTTTAACCCCCCCTAACTTATACTGTATAATGTGTGGCTGAAACCTATCCCAGCGTCACACTGAGGAGGAGAACAGCTGTCTGTGAGTAGGGTTACTTTAGTCCAGGCTGTGCTGTAAAGCTGTGTAATGCAGCAGGCATATGCTTATAGGGGTCTATGTTAAAGAGGACTTGATGCAAAAGGTGACACTGTGTGCTCATTTGCATGTCATTTCCCAGAATCCCTAGCTGTAATGGAAGCATTTCATGTTAAAAGATAATGGGGCAGGGCTGCAGACCTGTCTGAGACATGTGAATGTGCTCAGAGCTGGTATCTGTATGTGGTGTGCGCTGTGCGCTGTGCGTTGGAGGGTTTGGGTCACTTTTTTTACGCACCACTACATATAATGTGTAGAGGGAACTTGTGTAAGTGGCAGGGGGAGAGTCCGTTGTTCCGGCTGCTGTGGGGAATCTTAGTCTGGCGACATTCTGTAGCAGAACTCTTGTCTAGCATGGGAAGACCGCTACACCCCATACTGAATGGGGGTCCAAAACCTCCGCTTTGTAATGATTCTCTGTTCAGCGGCCGGTCACGCCTCCATGACATGCAGTGACCGCGTTCCCTTACGCGATTATAGTACGTCAGCACTGCGTAGGGTGGAAGATCTCCGTGATGTGCGGGGAATGAGATGCTTGCTCGTGGCGTCTCGGTGTTTTGGAAGGACGTTATTTCTTGGTTCCGTGTTGACTTGCAGGAGGCTCGTGGACATGCTCGTTTTCAGGGTTTGCCAGGGAAGTGGCCAAAGCTTCGTGAATAAGGTGGTAATTCAGTGAAAGTACCACAGGCTTTTTTTCCACTTAAAGGAGCAATCCTAGCGAGCAGAAACCCCCATTAAATTCAGCTCCGGGGACCCCCTGCTTCCTGAGATACAGACCTCCCCGCAGGGGGTGCAGGGAAGCGGGCACCCATAGGGGGTGCTGGGAAGCAGGCACCCATAGGGGGTGCGGGGAAGCAGGCACCCATAGGGGGTGCGGGGAAGCGGGCACCCCTAGGGGGTGCAGGGAAGCGGGCACCCGTAGGGGGTGCGGGTATCACCCTACCTTTTAAAGCTCCCGCATCCCACGGACAAATAGGACGCTGCGCCTGATGATGTCACGGCTCCTTGCTGCCCCGCAGGGCGCGAGAGCTTTGGAAAGCGGCCATTACGTGATCCCTGCTAGCGGAGCGGCTATCAAAACCCCGTACGGAGGTATCTCCAAAAGCAGGGGGTCCCCGGAGCTGGAAACGAATGGGGGTCAGCTCCGGAGACCCCCTACTTCTATCCTATGTAAAAAGAAATTGGGGTGACCTGAAGTGTCAGATTGAGTTGGTGCTAGAGGGGGTTTGTTACTCTTGTGAAGCGTTGTGTTTGGTTCTGCACACACCTTTCTTGGACATCCGACAAACGGGAGCAGCCGGAGGAAATCAGGCCAACCCCCCCCCCCCCCCCCCCCCCCCCCCCCCCCCTCCCCCCCCCCCCCCCCCTCTCCCCCCCCCCCCCCCCACGTTTCAACTCAAAAATGTTTACAAACTCAAATCCATTTTTAAAGGATTTACAGGTGTCAGATGTGGGGGGAAAGCCATCAACCCCGCAGACGTGACCCCTAAAACTTGTCAGGGGGGGGGGGCATTGATTCATTGCTGAATTTCCCTTTAAATGTCGGTGTCCGGGACTGGGCCGGGCGGCGGTGAGATGACCAGGCGGCTGGAGTGCGGTTACGGGACAGAAACGGCTTCTCCATCACTTCTAGGAACCGGAAATCCTTCGTGGGAATCACGGCAGGGAGGGGAGAAGGGATGGAAGCGCTTTGTGGGATCGAAGACCGCGCCAGATTAAAAGAGCAAACCGCGCAATATCCTACGTGTGTTTTAAAATAAATCAGTTCTGTAGAATTATATAATACTTACTGCATTTTTACTATTCAACTCTTAATCCCGTTATTAATGAGCTTTAATATAATGAGCATCCTGTGATTTCTATAGCAGGCTTTAGCCCACCTCCCCAGCAGTGCAAGATCTTTGTAACACTTTCCTGTTTGGGATTATTTGTTGCCAATGTTCCCAGCAGTTTGAGCTTCAAACTGTAACAACAGATAATGTTACGTTAGTAATATCAGGATACATTGTAGCTGCTGAGTCACACTGACTGATTGATTGAAACTGAAAGGCGGCCATCTAGTGAACCCTGGGAATCAGGATCTTTGCTGATCGATCACGGGAGAACGAATAGATTGGCAGCTTGGGTCGTTAGTTTTCAATAAAGGTAATAAAAGGCCGTGTGTGTTACTACAAAATGAAAAAGATTTTTTTTTTAAGTACTGCCTCTCACGTTGAGGGAAGATGATGTAATTATTGCTCATCGGGTGTCAGAATGCATTCACCAACACCATCGAAACGGGAGAGGAAGGGGGCTCCCGTTCCATCTCTGGGAGCCACGTTATCGCTTCCCCCACGTGATCAAGCAACCACGGCACCAAGCGAGTTCAACTGCGACGGCGCTGTTTGAGTGATACCACAAGTCACTGGGGGTTTCCATGTAGTAATGTCCCATTTAATTTGCAATGAATACCTCTCCTCCCCCCCACCCCCCACGTGCTTCACCGTTTCATTTGTAGACCCTCATTCAGGGGTGGGGCAACTCCAGTCCTCAAGGGCCACCAACAGGTCAGGTTTTCAGGATACCCCTGCTTCAGCACAGGTGACTCACTCAAAGACTGACCCACTGATTGAGCCACCTGTGCTGAAGCCGGCTCTTCAACTGAGCCACTGATTAAGCTACCTATGCTGAAGCAGGAAAAATCCTGAAAACCTGACCTGTTGGTGGCCCTTGCAGACTGGAGTTGCCCCCCGCCCTAATCGCACTACAAAAAACAAATGTAACAAGCGCACGCAGAATAAAGTGAGCATACAACCGTTTTATTATTGCACGAGTCCAAAAACACTTGACAAAAACAATTATGGACCATTTTACAAAACATCTCAGTACAAATGTAGAATCGGTGACTGTTTCCTGCGTGTGACCGGGGACGTTGTCAGGTTTTATTTCAGCGAGACCAGAACGTCTTAACAACAACAACAAAAAGAAAAAAGAAACCACAAAATGTGTAAACGCATGCAGTGTGAGGTCACAGACACCCCATTTCCGTGGCTCTCTGTGGCTGTGTGACACTTAGGGCTTCTTTTTTTTACAAAGGGTAAATGTCCGTGGGGCTTTCTCGTTGGGATTGTCGCACTTTATAGAACAGGAGTGGCCAACTCCAGTGCTCAAGAGCCATCAACAGGTCAGGTTTTCTGGATATCCCTGCTTCAGCACAGGTAGCTCAATCAGTGGCTAAGTTGAAGAGCCAGCTTCAGCAAAGGTGGCTCAATCAGTGGCTCAGTCTTTGGATAGCCTGAAAACCTGACCTGTTGGTGGCCCTTGAGCACTGGAGTTGGCCACTCCTGTTGTAGAATAAGACCCTTTCATACTTAAGATTACACCTTCACTCCCAGGGGCTTAAGTTATTTAAAGATGGTAACCCAAGCCTTGTAGTGTCATATTGGCACAGTAGCCATGTTTGCCATTTTAAAACCCCACCTACATGTATGAATTCTGCTTGTCACAGTGAAAGAGTAACAGTGAAACATGAATCTAAAATCGTCTCTGAACCAAAGCGCGCGGCGAGAACAGTGAGCGCGAGGCCTTCAGCGCAACGCTCCGTGGAACCTTTCAGAGCTAAAAGGGTTAACCATAAACACACGGCATGTCATCTTCAAAGTATGACATCACAATGTGTCGCTGGCACGCAGAAAACGCCGCGTGCCTGTCACGTGTTCGCAAGAAGACTGCGTAACCCGCGAAAATACACGATGCATGAATAAAAAAACACCAAAGCAACACAATACCACAATACCACACTGTGCAGACTCGCCTACGATATAATAACCCCGTCAGTGCTGGAGGGGCTTGCACCATTCAAGTTGCACAAACGCACGTCATATTTTTTTTTTTTACTATTTATAACATTGTATATTAACAAGCAAATAAAAATTCCCCGTGTGAGCAGCCCTGCCCTTCCCCGTTATCTCTTAGCATACAGTGCTTCCACTGAAAGGGATTCTGGGTAATTACATGCAAATGAGCACTCGGGGTTGCCTTAACAAGGCAACTTTCCTAAAGCTAAGGTGTTTTGTTTTTTTTAAAGCAGAAGTTCAGAAAACTGAAAAATAAACATTCAGCCACATAAAGTAGTACTGAGCACACACTTCCAAATTGCCTTTAGCGTTTTCCCCTGGGAGGAAAGAGGCAGTGCTGGCAAGTTGTGGGAGATGGGATTGTTCCTAGATAATTAATATAATTATACAGGGCAATTGGTTCTCCCCGAGTGGAAGACTTCTGCGGTAAGAATGGGATATTTCTGTACGAAGCAATTTCCAGCAGCGAAAAAGAGTCAAAAATACAGCGTTTGTAATCCTGAAGCTGAGAATAAAAGGGGGTGTGTAATGTCATGATACAATTTATCAGCAGGGACTGATTGAGCCACCTGTGCTGAAGCAGGGATATCCTGAAAACCTGACCTGTTGGGGGGCTTAACTCCAGTCCTCAAGTGCACCCAACAGGTCAGGTTTTCAGGATATCCCTGCATCAGCACAGGAGACTCATTAGTCCCTGCTTCAGTACAAGTGGCTCAACCAGTGGCTCAGTTTACGACTGTGCTGAAGCTGGGATATCCTTAAAGCCTGGCCCGTTGGGGGGTCTTGAGGACTGGAGTCGAGAACCCCAGGGTTATCAGTCTCATCGTCTTCCTTTTAAAGACCCCCCCCCCCCCCCAATAAACTGCGGTAACTGTCTTCCGTATTTGTATCTTGTGAAAAAAGATTATGCAACATAATGCAGTGATATTATGCATCACCACCGGTATCAGCGACCTCTGGGTATCTGTGTGACTGATGACAGCTTCATAACTACTTTGCAAACAAAAGACAGCGCCAAGCTAACAATTTGCGTGTGGCTATGAGGACTGGCAAACAGTCTTATTACCAAAAAGATGTTGGAGAAAGATTGTGAAGCCCTCCAAAGCATTTGTATTTGAATGTTTCATTGAGGTGTCAATCAGCTACATGTAACCTGCTAAACCCGCCACTGCCCATCGTTCACTTTCCTCCTAGGAGGGACTGGTCGCTCCACTCTGGCTGCGTGGGCCTATCATGGTACATTAAAGTATGTTTGTGCGCCTCGTGCCAACGAAATGCGCCTCACAGATTGCGAAGTGCGCCTCACAGATTGCGAAGTGCGCATCACAGATTGCGAAGGGCGCATCACAGATTCTGAAGTGCGACTCACAGATTGCGAAGTGCGCATCGCAGATTGCGAAGTGCGCATCGCAGATTTCGAAGTGCGCATCGCAGATTGCGAAGTGCGCATCGCAGATTGCGAAGTGCGCATCGCAGATTGCGAAGTGCGCCTCGCAGATTGCGAAGTGCGCCTCACAGATTGCGAAGTGCGCCTCACAGATTGCGAAGTGCGCCTCACAGATTGCGAAGTGCGCATCACAGATTGCGAAATGGCGCACACAGGATTGCGAAGTGCTCCTCAACAGATTTTGGGCGAAATGCCATCAGAAGATTTGCGAGTGCGCATCACAGATTCTGAAGTGCGCCTTCACAGATTGCGAAGTGCGCATCAACAGATTGCGAAAGTGCGCATCACACGATTGCGAATGCGCATCACACGTTGCGAAATGCGCATCATCAGATTGCGCGAAGTGCGCCTCACAGATTGCGAATTTGCTGCCTCACATATTTCATGAAGTGCGCCTCACAGATTCGAGTGCGCCTCAACAGATTCCAGAGTGCGCATGCACAGATTTGCAAATCGCTCATCACAGATTGCGAAGGGCCGCATACAACAGATTGTCGAAGTGCTCATCACAGATTGCGAAATGGGTCGCATACCCACAGATTGCGCAGTGCGCATCACAGATTGCGAATTGCGCATCAACAATTGCGAAAGTGCGCACACAATTGGCGACAGTGGCGCATCACGATTGCGAAGTGGCATACAAGACTTTGCGACAAGTGCCGCATCAGATCTGGAAATGCGCATCACAGATCTGCGAAGTGCGCCCGTCCAGATTGCGAAGATCACTGCGCACTTACAGATTGGCGCCAAGTAATGTCATCACCGATTGCAAAGTACACACCTCACAGAATGGCGAAGTGCGCCTCAGCCATTAAGAGTAGCGCATCACAGATTAGGGGCGAAGTGCGCCTTCACTTACGAAGTGCGCATACAAGATTGCGAAGATCGCATCAACAGATTGCGAATTGCCGCATCACAGATTGCGAGATGCGCATCCACAGATTGCGAATGCCCTCCCAGATTGCGAAGTGCGCATCACAGATTGCTAAGTGCGCATCACAGATTGCTGAAGTGCGCATCCATATTTGTCGAAGTGGCGCTCACAGATTGCGAAGCTGCGCCTCACAGATTTTGCCGAAGGCGCATCACAGATTGCGAATGCGCCATCCAGCTTGCGAAGTGCGCCTCACAGCTGTGCGAAGTGCGCATCACAGATTGCGAAGTGCGCCTCTACAATCTCCGAATAAAAAAACAACGTTATAGAAGAAAAAAACCAATAACAAACTAAACCAAAAACAAAACATAATACATAAAAACCATACGAAGCGAAAAATTTAACACGCCCCCGCCCCCCCCCTATCCCCCGCCCCCCACCTCCTCCCCCCCTCTTCTCCGTCCCATCTCACCCGCCTCTCTTTTACTCTCCCCCCACTCCCTCCTCCCCCCGCAGACCTTCTCTTCCCCCTCTTCCACACTCTACCGCCCCGGACCCCACCCCTCTCCTTCACTTGCCCCACCCCTCCTCTCCCCATCCCTCCCCCTCGCCTAGCTCCTCCCTGACCCCTTTACCCCCTAGCCTCCCCGACCCACCTCCCACCCCCACCCCCCTTCCCCCCACCCCTAACAGTACCTCTCATACCTTCCCACTGCCTGTCACCCACCCCTCCACCTCTCCCATCGATAGCAACCCCCTTCTTCTCCTCCCTCGCCCCGCGCCTCCCACCTTCTCCCCCCCCCCCCCTTTCCCCCTCCCCCCTCCCGCCACCTCCCCCCCCCCCCCCCATCCTCTTTATCCATCCCCCTGCCCCCACCTCCTCCCGACCCCTCCTCCCCCCCTGCCTCCCCCCCCACCCTCCTCTCCCCCCCTCCCCACTCCCCCTATGCACCACACGCCCGCGCCCCCCCCTCTCTTTCCTTCCCGCCTAACCCGCCATATTCCCTCTCCCTCGTCTCAAACTGCCCTCTCCCCACCACTCCCACCCCTCCCCCCCCCCACTCCCCCCCCTCCCCACTCTCCTCCCTCTCCCGGCCCCCCTCCTTCCCCCCTGCCCCCCTCCGCCCTCCCCCCTACTACCCTCCCTCCCTTCTCCGCCCCCCCCCGACCCCCTCACTTCCCCTCTCCCTCCCCTCCCCCCTTCCTCACCCCCCTCCCCTCCTCACCCCCCCCTCCCCTTGCTCCCTCCCCTTGCCCCCCCCCCCCCCTCCCCCCTCCCTCCTTCCACCCCCACCCCACCCCCCCACACCACTCTCCCCGCCCTACCCTCACTCCCCCCCCCCCTCCTGCCTACCCCCCCCCCCCTTCCTCCCCCCTTCTCCCCCTCCCCCCTCCCCCCACCCCCTTCTCCCCCCCCTCCCACCTCCCCCCCCCCCCAAAAGACCACTGCACTTTGCCCCCGGCCCCCCCAACCCCAGCAAAAGCCCACCCCCCCCTCCCCCCTTACTCACTCTCCCCCCCCCCCACTCCCCTCCCCCCCCCATCCCACGCAACCACCACCCTTCCCCCTGACACGCAACTCTTTCTCAAAAAAAAACTATAATAAAAAGTGCGTCTCACCAGATTTGTCTAAGCAGGCGCCTCACATATTGCTTAACCGGTACTTTATATAAATCAGAAACCATTAAATGAACATTGCTCCTACATATAGGAAGCAGCTATATCTAGACGGGAGAACTGCGGGAGTTGCCTTGCCGTACAAGTGCTAGTAACCCTTGGTGAGTGACCCCCAGACCCAGGTGGGTGTGCAACTCCAGGCTCAAGGCCACCAACAGGTCCAGGTTTTCAGGATTCCCTGCCTTTTAGCACAGAATCACTCAATCAGTGAGGCCATCTATGCAAAGCGGGGACGCCATTGAGGCCCCGGGCCTGTGGCTGAAGGCATGGACTATTCCGAAAACCGCCTGTTGGGATTCCCGAAGACGATGTTGTGACGACCACCCGCTGTAACGTGAACTACTTACAATATATCATGGTATACGCCCCCCTCTGTGTGTTGGCTTAAATCCCCCTGACTCCCCCCACATCTCACCCAGAGACGCAGGCAAAATCAATGATCAAAGAAATGGCGTCATCGGTATATTGTGACACGAGTGCAGGACTCCTCTCCCCACAATCATGGGGTTCACACTAAGTGTGGAAATCTCAGGCAGGGTCTGCACCCTGCTCCTCCCCATTACTCTCGTAGCAAGACATGCTTCCACTGCAGGCACGGCGATTCTGGGTAATTCATGCAATGAGGCGGTAAGTTTTTTGGGATGTCTGGTTGTAGCCACTACCAATGACACGTAAGTATTTATATAGCGAGTCATGTACAAAGTGTGAGATAATACAGACACAGAACCATCTCCTCAATTCCTTCTCTCCACGAACCCAGCGGGGGGGATAAAATGTTCGAGGAAGTCGAAACTCTTATCAAATGAAATTTGTGGGGGGTTTAAGGATAAGGTTTGGGGATTTTAGGATCAGGTTATGGAGGTTTTTATTGGCTAAGGGTTTTAGGGTTTTAGGATTGGGTGGTTTAGGCGGGTTTGGGTAGGATAAGTTTGGGTTTTGGAAGGTTGTTCTTACAGGATATGGTTTGGGGGTTTTCGCTCCGGTATGGGTTTTGGCCGGGTTTGGGTATTAGGAGTATACGGGTTTGGCGGGGTTTTACGGACTCACGGCTTGGGGGTTTTGATACCGGGTTTTGGGGGTTGCGCTCTTGGTTGGGCTCTTTAGGGTCCGGGTTGGGGGTTTCGGTTTTGGGGTTTTCATAGGGTGCTTGTGGGGTTTTAGATACCGGGTTTTTGGGGGTTATGGACTACCGGGTTATGGGGTTTCTCTTGGGTTTGGGGGGTTTTACGAAGCGTTCGGGTTTTAAGGGTTCGGCCGTTTGGGGTTCGGGTAACCGGTTTTCGCTGGGGGCGTTTACGTGGTCGGGTCTTGGGGTCTTGTCGGTGGAACCGGAGCGGTTTTTGGTTAGGAAGGGTTTTTGGGTTTTGGTTGGGTTTGGGGGTTTTTGGATAGAGGGTTTGGGGGTTTCGGCTACGGGATTTGGGGCTGGGTATGCCTGGTTTGGGGGTTTTTAAGATCTCGGGTTTTGGGGGTCTTTTAGGGCTACGGTCTTCGGGTTTTTCGGACTTTGTTTGGCTTCGTCCGGGTGGCTTTTTGGTAACTCGGGTTTCGGGGTTTTTAGGACTAATGGTTTGGGGTTTTTTGGCTAACCGTGTTTAGGGGTTTTAGATTCGGCTCGGTTTGGGGGATTTTACGGAGTAACGGGTTTGGGGCGTTTACGGATCGGTTTTATGGGGGGTTGTTGGTCGGTCGGTTTGGGGGGCGGTTTTATGCGGATTCGCTCTGGTTTGGGGTTTTCTGGATAATGGTCTTGGGTGGGTTTTAGGTCGGGTTTGGGGGTATTTTATGTCAAGCTTTGCGGTTTAGTAATCGGTTCGTTTTGGAAAGTTTTCGGTGGTCGTACCGGGTTTGGGTGTTTTTGGCTCTCGGGTTTGGGGTTTTGACTCGGGCTGTTGGGGTTTTTCGGCTCTGGGTTTGGAGGGTTTTGGTACCGGTCAGTTTTCGCCCGTGTGGGTTTTTCGGGTTCCGGGTTTTGGGGTTTTTCGTCTCCCGGATTTGGTTTTGCGCTCGGTTTTCGGCGTGGTTTTGCTTCGCTCGTGTTTGGGTGTTTTCGGCTCCCGGTTTTTGGGGTGTCTTTCGGCTCCGGTTTGTGGTTTTTCGCTCCCGGTCTCTGGGGTTTTCGCTTCCGGGTATTGGGGGTTTTCGGTCTACGCTGGGGTTGGGTTTTTTTTCGGCTCCGGTTTGTGTTTTTGTGTCGGTGTGTTTTCGCTCGACTGTTTGGTGTTTATCGGCTCCCATGGTTTGGGTTTTTTCGGCTCCGGGTTTAGGGTTTTCCGGCTCCCGTTTTGGGGTTTTCGGACTCATGGTTTTGGGGTTCGGCTCGCGGTTTGGGTTTTTAGGCTTCCGGGTTGGGGTTTTTCGCTCCTGGTTTGGGGGTTTTCGGTCCGGTTTGGGGTTTTGGTTTGTTTTCGGCTCGGGTTGGTTGGGGGTTTTCGGCTCGGGTTTGGGGGTTTTTTCGTGCCGGGTTTGGCGTTTTCGGTCTCCGGGTTTGGGGGTTTTACCGGCTCCGGGTTTGGGGGTTTTCGGCTCCGGGTTTGGGGGTTTCGGTCGGTTTTTGGAGGGGTTTTCGGGTCGGTTTGGGGGTTTTTAGGGCCGGGTTTGGTGGTTTTTCAGGTTTGTTTCTGTAGGGTTCTTTTTGGGTTGCGGTTTGGGAGGTTTTTGGGTTGGGGGGTTTGGATAAGGGTTTGGGGGTTTTAGTAGATGAAGGGTTTAGAGGGGGCGTTTCGATGTTCAGGGTTTTGGGGATTTGAGGGTTGGTAGTGGGGGTTTGGCTAGGTGGGTTTCGGTGGGGGTTTAGGGTAGGGTTGGGGTTTAGGTAAGGGTTTTGGGGTTTAGAGATAAAGGGTTTGGGGTTTCAGGATAGGGTTTGGGGGGGGTTTTGGTGGGTTTGGAGTTTTAGGATAAGGGTTTGGGTGGGTTTTCTGTACGGTTTGCGGTACATGTTTGGGGGTTGAGTCGGGTTTTTTGGTTTTCGGGTGGGTTTGGGGGTTTAGGATAAGGGTTTTGGGGGTTTAGGGTGGGTTTGGGGGTTTTAGGGTCGGGTTTGGGGGGTTTAGATAAGGGTTTGGGGTTTTAGGATAAGGGTTTGGGTAGGTTTTTTTTTAGGGTCAAGCCTCCTACCTTAGGGCGGAAGAAGTGAGTCTGTGCCCGTCCGGCAGCGGTGGTGAGTTGCGGTGACACGCCGGCGGTCATTTGGTCATGGCGAAGTAGCGCTGACCAAATATCCTAAACCGGGGGTGTGTGTAAGGGTCCCAGAAGCCGGTGGAGAGCGATAGTTGGCAGGCTGGGGATCCCCCGCAGGTGCCACGCCCGGGACTCCCCCTGCTGGCGGCACTGCATACACTATTCTCTTTGCATTGGTAATTTGAGAGTAATAAATAACGGCTAACATCATAAAGTTAAAAGTAAAGGCAATTTTTACAAGGAAACTTTTTTGAACCATTAAGTGTGCAACCCGCTGCAGCCACACAATCAGTCTTATCACACCGGTCGCTCTAACGTCTTCGCACTGGTTACTACACCAGAGAAATCGGCGTCAGACCCATACTGTACTATCGCCAGCAGGAACCCGCGACCAACACATTCTGTTTGCCTTCATCTTACATCAATCACTTCATTCCCCCACTCAGTAACACCATCGCGCTTTCTTTAGGCTTTCGTTGCAAAATTACATTCTGTAGGTTTAGATTGAAAAAGAAGCAGATCCATAATTCCCGAGGCGAACTGCATTTCTGCCCCTATATTTATTCTGCATTAATCGCTGTGGGCGCTCAACTCCAGTCCTCAAGACCCCCCCAACAGGTCAGGTTTTCAGGATATCCGAGTCTTCAGCACAGGTGACTCAATCAGTCCCTGCTTCAGCACAGTGACTCAATCAGTGGCTCAGTCTTTGAGCTGGATATCCTTAAAACTTGACCTGTTGGTGGTCTATAGTACTGGAATTAAGCACCCCCACTCTCGTTCATTTGATAATGGCATTTCTGGTACGAAAAGGCCCCTTGGCGTGGAAACGTGTCTCGCCGTTTTCACTGAGCAGTTCTTGCGTCTATACTAAATGGATTTTAAGACGTTGTTTTGGTTCTGGCTGTGCAGCTCCGCGCGATACTTACATTGTGTATGAAATAAAAAATGTTTCAAACATGTTCCAATAAAGAAAAGTTGGCAAGAGTCATTCGTGGTCGGGGGATATCCACAGGTGTAGAAAGCCTTACTGCCTTCGGTGCCGTTGCCGTGGCCGTTACGTGACACAGTACCCCTACTGCTCCATCACGCAGATACTTTTGCTTGTTTGTCCACGCACTCTGGTAACATTAAGTCGGCTACATCTGTAAGCTCGGCTGTTCTGTAAGTTCTGGCTACATCTGTAAGTCTGTAAGGGCTACATCTGTAAGTCTGGCTGTATCTGTAAGTCTGGCTACATCTGTAAGTCTGGCTACATCTGTAAGTCTGGCTACATCTGTAAGTCTGGCTACATCTGTAAGTCTGGCTGTATCTGTAAGTCTGGCTGCATCTGTAGTCGGGCTACATCTGTAAGTCTGGCTACATCTGTAAGTCTGGCTGTATCTGTAAGTCTGGCTACATCTGTAAGTCTGGCTACATCTGTAAGTCTGGCTACATCTTTAAGCTTGGCTGTGATCTGTCAGTCTGGCTACATCTGAAGTCTGGCTACATCTGTAGTCTGGCTACATCTCTGTAATGTCTGGCTGTATCTGTACTCCTGCTGACTGGTCTGGCTGTATCTGTAAGTCTGGCTGTATCTGTAAGTCTGTTACATCTGTAAGTCTGGCTACATCTGACATCTGTAAGTCTGTACATCTGGTATCTGGCTACATCTGTAAGTCTGGCTATATCTGTAAGTCTGGCTACTCTGTAAGTCTGGCTAATCTGTAAGTCCGGCTTACATCGTAGTCTGGCGTATCTGTAGTCTGGCTGTAATCTACGTGGCTGTATCTGTAAGTCTGGCTACATCTGTAAGTCTGGCTGTATCTGTAAGTCTGGCTACTCTGTAACGTCCTGGCTAACATCTGTAAGTCTGGTACATCTGTAAGCTGGCTACATCTGTAAGTCTGTCTAATCGTAGTCTTGTATGTAGTCTGGCTACATCTGTAAGTCTTGCTCATCTGTAAGTCTGGCTACATTGTAAGTCTGGCTGTATCTGTAAGTCTGGCTTTATCTTCGTAAGTCTGTGATCTGTATCGGCTGTATCGTTGTAGCCGTGGCTGTTATCTGTAAGTCTGGCTGTACTGTTAAGTCTGGCTCATCTGTAAGTCTGGCTGTATCTGGAATCTGGCTGTATCTGTAAGTCTGGCTACAGCTGTAGTCTGGCTATCATCTTGTAAGTCTGGACTGTATCTGTAAGTCTGGCTGTCTGCTTAAGTCTGGCTACATCTGTAAAGTCTGGCTCTACTGTATCTGTATCATCTGGCTTAAATCTGTAAGTCTGGCTGTATCTGTAAGTCTGGCTGTATCTGTAAGTCTGGCTACATCTGTAAGTCTGGCTACATCTGTAAGTCTGGCTACATCTGTAAGTCTGTGTAAGTCTGGCTATATCTGTATGTCTGTCTGTATCTGTAAGTCTGGCTGTATCTGTATGTCTGGCTGTATCTGTAAGTCTGGCTGTATCTGTATGTCTGTCTGTATCTGTATGTCTGGCTGTATCTGTATGTCTGGCTGTATCTGTAAGTCTGGCTGTATCTGTAAGTCTGGCTGTATCTGTAAGTCTGGCTGTATCTGTTAGTCTGGCTGTATCTGTATGTCTGGCTGTATCTGTAAGTCTGGCTGTATCTGTAAGTCTGGCTGTATCTGTAAGTCTGGCTGTATCTGTATGTCTGTCTGTATCTGTAAGTCTGTCTGTATCTGTATGTCTGGCTGTATCTGTAAGTCTGGCTGTATCTGTAAGTCTGGCTGTATCTGTAAGTCTGGCTGTATCTGTAAGTCTTGCTAAATCTTTAAGTCTCTATGCTGGTTCTCATCACGAGCTGAAGATATTAATTTAATTGCTGTACATAAAGAGATAAGGAAACGTACCCTTCCCTCTTTCCCCAAATTCATGTTCAATAGACACATTTGGTGCACAACGTGCCTTGCACATGAGATGTTAAGACCCCATTTTGGTGTTCATTCTGTATTTGGTATCGCTTGGCATTTAATTTCTATTTTCGTACTCTGCGTCAGATTTAGGGTTGCCGGGTGTCCAGTAAAGAACAGGACTGGCCTCTATTTGGACACTCTCTACCGTAAAAAATAAGAGGTAATACTGGACATGTAAGTGTCCGGTATCACCTCTGTGGACATAGTGACCTGGCCGGCTTGGGGGGGCGCACGATTTCCCCGAGCAGGCTGCTGCTCGGAGGCTGAGCAGCTTCCTCCATCCTGATTGGCTGCTGCTAATGTCGGGAGCCTAGGGCCAAGGAGAGGAGAAAACAGCATGGAGCGGAGAGCAGAGACGCATGTGTGTCTCAAGCGTGTGCGTGTGTGTTGCTGTAACTGGCCATTACGACATACATTTACAATCACAATTAGACAGTGGCCCATGTTGCCTAAGCAATGCTATTCCTTAAGACAACTTCCAGTACGGGACGGGTCCTAGCAGCCCCATTCAGGTAAGTGGGCCCTAGCGGGTCTTCTAATTCGCAATCTCGGGCTTTACCTGCCAATCCCCTATCTCGCCATTTATTGAATAACGCGAATACGTGCTTTCATTTTGAATTTATTTAATAAATTAAATATGTATTTTTTTAGCCGAGATTTGGCATAGCACACGGGTTTTCAAGAAACAAAAACTAAAAACCGCTAACTAAATCACACTTTTTGCCCGGGTTTCCAACGTACCGTTAACATTGAATGAATTTGGCGCGATTGCTTTTTGCGCAATATTGCTACTTCGGACTCCAAAAAAAATTCTCGTACCCCATGGAGCCACTTAAGCTGGATCCACTATGCCATTGGTGATCAGCTCCAGTGCTCAAGATCCCCCAACAGGTCAGGTCTGAAGGATATCCCTGCTTCGGCACAGGTGGCACAATCAGTGGCTCAGTCGACAGATTGAGCCACCTGTGCTGAAGCAGGGATATGCTTCAAACCTGACCTGTTGGGGGGTCTTGAGGACTGGAGCTGGTCGCCCCTGCACTACGCTCTGATAAAGCGTATCCTGAATGAACTTCCGCTGGCTTACCCCGCAGGTAACACACATTTGGGCTCTGACGCCCCTTATCGCAGGTTCGTGTTCTCTGCCACGGCGTCCAATCAGGTACAGGCGGTGTTTGCTGGCGTTCTCCCCACTCACTTCCTTTCAACTTTTTTTTCCCCCAAAAACCACATCCAAACAAAATGTAATTAATATTCAACAGCAAAGACTTAAACCCCGTTCCGCATATATTTCATGCTGGCCATTTTCAGCCATATCTGCTAAGCGGTGCTATGTCACCAAGCATCTTCCCGCACGGGAAGACGCATTGCAGTCCCATTCACGTGGATGGCCCATAACGGGCCCCGTATTTACTAAACGGTGTTACTGCTGGAAGACCCCTTGCAACTCCAGTCACTTGAAAGGGCCATCTTTGCAGAGCTGTGCGGGGAACGTGTCTTGTGACGTAGCACTGCTTAGGTAATATGGCGCTTGCTGGCAGCCAGAAGACGCTCCGTTTACTCCCCATGTAGCCATTTTATTTTAACCTCTTCACTGCAGGATTACATTTCACCACATTCCGCTGCAATACGTCCCAGGTCTCTACAGAAGAGAGAAGGTGAAATAAGCGACTTTCCTACAATATACTTCTGCTACCAAAAGCCTTTCAGTTCATTCAAATGAAGTAGCACTGCTTGATGAACAGTATTATTTGGGGTACACTTTATTTAATCGATGTACCCTTAAAAAAAAAAATATATAATCCCAAAACATGCAACATTTACGTGATCTTAACTGCCTCCCTCCAGCACCTCTCCAACAATACAACTTTTAGCATTTATGTCTGTTGGATTTAACCCATGGATGCCAGAGAGGCAGCTAAGCGATTAAAGCCCTCTTTTTTATATGTATCATGGATGCAGGGGGTACCTCCGTGTTCATTTCAGCTCAGGGGACCCCCTGCTCCCCGACACACTTAGTAGGAAAGGGAGCCCCGCTACTTCCTGGTATTTAAACTCCTAGCGGGGAGCGGGCCAATAGGAAGCCACGACTATGACATTGCAACATCCTACTGGCCGGCTTGACTCCAAAGATGGAAGCATCCATTGTGCTTCCCTTGGAGGGGGTGGTAGCAGTGCTACCTTCAGTGCCAAGTATCTCGGAAAGTGGGGAGTCCCATGAGTTGGAAATAGTGCATTTTAACTCCACGGCCCTGTGTCTCCCCAGGGAACTGATCCATTAATATATGAAAGTTCGCGTTTTTGATCTCTATTATAAGACACATTTTTTTGCAAACCTATAACAATTTGCATCTTGTAGGGCTGTATGGATAATGTACGCTCACGTCCTTTACTAATGTATTATAGGGCGTATGATACCTTTTATTGGACCAACAAGTAGTTGATCTGTTACAAGCTTTCCAACCTCTCAGGGTCCGTCATCGTGTAACCCCAGTAACATAAGCTTTCCAACCTCTCAGGGTCGGGGTAGGACCCGATGAAGGACCCCGAGAGGTTGGAAAGCTTGTTACATATCAACTACTTGTTGACCCAATAAAAATGATCCTACCCCCTACTCCCTCCTTTGTTACTACATGGAAGAAAGGACCACCACGGCCCCCCATCCTTCTTTGCCTATAATATTGTAGAAATGGTTCCAGAAATAAAGCAATAATGCATGCAAAGTGTGTGTACTGTGTCATTAGAAATCATATCTTTAAGACATGGGGTTGAATTATAGCGTTATGGATTATAGCATGAAAGCGTGTAAACATGTCATCTTCACCCGGCCTTTTTCCCTTAGGACATTAGATTCTCAACCTCAATCCTGCCCTACATACAACGATCTTTAACACTTTCAAACTTGTTACGATCGGAAGCTACAGTGTTAGAGAAATGGGGCTGGGGAACAACGAGGCTCTTTGTGAATGCTTTGGCGTTTGATAAATACATCCATTTAAAAGGACTTCTAAACTCTTACTTATTCATAACGTGAGCCAGGTTCTTCGGAGATAAAGGGCCTCTTTAGTACTATAATTCCCAGGTAAAAATCCTCTTTGTTTGTCATTGCGTCAACTCAACTCCATATTCTTCCTTTGCAAACAAGACCAGATAAACACATCTTGGAGTGCAGTGAGACAACGGTTAGTTCACACGAAGAAAGAACGCAAGCTACAGATCCGTTTTATATCATTGCTTGAATAGATAGGCAGCGGTGAAGATATATTGATTGTCTGTCTTTCTGCTTCTTTATGACCCGTCAAGGTACAAATCAGCTTTGCTTCTGACACCTTCTCATACGATCTCTCAGGTGGCTGCTTCAAGGATCCATGCTGGTATTTACCATGCTCCTGCGTGGGCAAAATTCAACCAGAAGCGTCAGCACAACACAGCTTTGTTATGTTATAAAAATCGATCATTAATCTCGTCCACACTTTTACATGATTTGGTAAAGGAGACCAGGTTATTATAAAGAAGAAGTGTCAAGCTAAATCAGGGCTAAGGAAACAGCTGCCGGCACCCACGGTTATAAGAAGAAGCCCACGGGCTATTTCAGGAGTCTTCTCTAAAGCCCTTTCCATTTCAATGCTACCAGTTGTGATGGTAGGGGGTAAGGTTAAGCCTTCTGGTTACCCCTGGAACCGTGGGGTCCCCGATAGCTCCATAAGCCAGGGACCAGGGATAATACGTGTGGAAAATACGTGACCCCGGCTTTTTTCTGTTTTCATGTTCCCTTAGCCCTAGAACTGTGAGATTTCTTGTGTGTCCGTTTTAGGGGGGATATTTGGGGGGGATATTTGGGCAAGAATGCAATTATTTTGTTTGCTGGAGTTCGGGGACCGGAGTTACCGGTAGTACCTTAATTCTACCCGGCGAGCAGGCATGATTTGCCGGTACGCGAGTGGAATTACACCGGGGCTGCCCCGTGTCCCCCAGAGTCCTGGGTTTCAAGCCCAAAAACCCCAATCCATTTCCCGTATAAGGTTCCCCAAAGTATATTCTTTATTAAAGTGGACTTTATCATTTGTTTTACAGTTACTATAAGGCTCTATGCAGTCCGCCCGGGCATATGGTTAAGGTGCCAGCACGTCTGCATATAGTCCATAGTTCAAAGGGGAGATGGAATGTTGAGAGGTGTCGGGGAGCTAAGTGGCCGGGGCAGGGCGGAGTACTGAGTGCGGAGAACAGAGACCCCTTGCGGGGAGGACCCTCTGGTCTGCCAGACTTAGTGGAGCCTGCCCAGTAGGTGGCAATGGGTTGACCATGAGAAGCGGCAGAATGTTGTCGCGTTTCCCATTGGTCGATTCATATGTCCCGCCCACGGGGCATCCCGAGCCGGCTTGGCACGCCCCCTCCTCTGACGTCAGCCCAGAGATGAGCCCCTGTTTCTATTGGCTTGCGGGGAGGAATTCCCACGCTCTGATTGGTCGCTCCTCCTTCCTCCATGCTGAGGATAGCTCAGCGGAGGGTATGTAAGGAGAAGCCCCAGTCAGGGAACCAGACGAGTTTGTGGCTTGAGTCGATGAAGCGCGGGCGGCTTTTCAAAGTTGCTTTGTCCCAAATAGCAGAGCAACCGGCTTCATTTTGAAGCTAGGACAGTCTGCCCGGCAGAGACTAAGTCAGAGGCGAGGACCAAGCCCTCATCTGCGAACGTAGCGGTCACGGTCAGGAGTTCCTGCCGAAAACAGTTCCAGGAGTATCGGGACTAGGTCCCGGTCAGGAGTTTCTGCGGAGTCTCGGTCCAGGACGTCCAGAACACGGTTCCGATCAGGGTAACCCCTTGCAAGTGGGTTCTCTGCACCTAGGAAAGGCTAGCTCTCATACCCCAGGCCCCAGTAAGTGTGTATATTTCTGTATTTTGTGTTTTGTTGTATTTCCGAGGTTTTATCCAAATAAACCCCCTTTTATTTCACTGCCTTGTTTTGCCTATTGAATGATCCCAGAAATATAAAGGTGTTAAGAGACCTGGGCTACCGTAACACCAAATGTGACATTATTTAGTAATTAGCCAAAGGAGTGGATTCACTAGAACAGAGATTCCCAACACCAGTCCTCAAGGACCTCTAACAGTCCAGGGATATCCTCTCATTAGCACAGGTGGCTCGATTATTTTGACCGAACTCCTGTGCTCAAGCAGGGATGTGCTTAAATCCTGCACTGGCAGTGGTCCTTGAGGATTGGACTTGGGAATCTCTGCACTAGAAGGCAAATACTATTAGCAAAAGGGTTACCATCTTCCAAATAATGAACACTTACCCTTGAGTATCGTGGATGTCCACCTGGATTGGTGGTGGATGACTACAGCTCATGTTTTCCTGTGGTGACCACGCTGAAATCGCTCTCTATCTCTGGTATAAACCATCCCACTATTAAATACTAAACGAAGTCAAAAGTATAACGTTCAGATTGTTCCCACATTGTATGACCAATGCCTCGTTAATCAGATAAATACCAGGGTATCTGCACTTTAACGCAGCTATCCCCAATACCAATTCTTTCCCCACTCCCACGTTAATTACAGAATGGAAAGCTGGTGTCTGAGATACGTTCCGGTGAAGTTACTGGGTTCTAATCTCCTTCCAGGGGAAACGAAATTGCTGCCAATTTTTTAGAGTGTAGGAAGCCAAAAACCGACGACATATTTGACAGCCAATTAAATCCCCTTTAAAAACCCAGGACGTACTACCGGTAACTTTACTGGCGGGGAACCAGGAGCTCCCCGGAGCGGAGAAAAGCTCCAGTCGGCTCCACCGGAGCACCATTTCCAGTCCGCTGTATTCCTGCCTTAAACAAGCGGCGCCAGCTTTAAATGTAACACATACTTACAGCAGTGCTTCATGTCAAGAAATGTACAAATAAGATGGACAGGCCGATGTTCAATAAAATCACCATGCAGATCATGGTCATGTTAGGTCTCTGAAATAGAAGAAAAGACAAAGTAAATCGAGGTGTAACCCTTAAAAGAGGCGTGGGCAACTCCAGGCTTCAAGGTCAGGTATTAAGGATATCCCTGCTTCAGCACAGAGTGCTGAAGCAGGGATATTCTTAACACCTGACCAGTTGGTGGCCCTTGGGGATTGGAGTTGCCCACCCCTGCTCTACAATGTCAGAGGGGCCAGCAAGAGATTGCACTTTATGGGTTAGGAGCTCTGTCTTGGCAGCGGGAACACATTGTAATGTATCCTACAAAGTATTCGCTAAGTGGTAGATCCGCAGAGCGCTGTTAAATCTGGGGTACTAACGTGATATTACCTAAATTGTCAGCGTCCGTTAGCTTCCCTAAGGTTAATGGTATCCACAAAGCTAAGTAGATGCAAAACCAACATCCGTTCGTGATATCATTAGCGTAGGCGTAACGCCGTGTGACGTTAGCACTGCCTGGCGTTAGCTACAAATAACATGGCGTCCCGCCTGTCTCACCCAAACACAGCGTTACTCCCGCGCAGGCGCAGAATACGAGTTTAATAAAGTAACACAGAGAAGACGGGAGAGGGAAGGACCGCGGTAAATAACAATATGATGGTTAAATCAGACATAACTGTGATCTTACACTTATCCTCCCCCTGTAACCGGCCTATCTCAGGGTCTGGGTGTGAGTAACGCCATCTTTAGCGCTGACCTAGCTAACGTAACGTTAAATACCTGCGGTAACTATAACGGCGCGCTGGGGATCGCCGCTGTTACCGGGAACGCCTGCATATCATTCGCGCTAACATTCGTTATAGTAACGCACGGGCTCATTACAGCTGAAATGCAACGTTACTGAGCTTCAAAGATCCTCATTAGCCCTTAATGAGATATTAATGTCTCGCTCCGTCATTAACGGACTTCTGAGGATTCACCCCCATGTCAGATATTCCGTTTTGCTCATCTATTAGAACATTTCATCCTCTTTGTATGTTTTATTGAACTTGTGGATTTTCTATCCCTTCACTCAACATTTCTAATGAACATTTACTGTCCGATATTTCACGACATTAATATGTGTGGCACTTTAAAAGAATTAGGCCATTGGCCAGACCCAACGGCTTCCATATCCTGCATCAACAGTCTACACGTGTCCGAACTCGGACATGTGTTCTGCATTGACCACGTCTGCCTTCCAGACCTGCCCGAAAAGCCATTCATTCTAAGGCTCCTATAGATCCGAGTCTCCCGGCTGCAAAACGAGGACAAAACTGGAACAATGTAGCAACGCCAGTAACAAAAGAAATTGAATTCCATAGGGGATTATTGGATCTTTATGGGTCTTCTGTAGCTTGGTGCTGGTTTTGCCTCAGTATTGCAGCCAAGAGACTTTAATACACAGACCACATCGGGTCCTAGGAGCCTATATATCAATGTAAACAATTGCACCAGATTTATTCGAGGGAAAGATCTTGCTGCTTTTAATTGGATTTTCTTTAATATATCTAGTTTTTGCCCTCGGCTTGCAGCTGGCACACCGATATGCAACACCCTGGAAAAACCAGCAAAAACATCACTGCGTTGGAAAAATGCAGTAATTATAAGAGCAATATTTTATTTCGTATATACTGTAGCACTGCCAATGTAGGCCCATGTCTACCAAGCGGAGCTCTGCCATAAAACGCCTTCCAGCGGCAGAAGACACGTCACCACTTATGACATAGCACCACTTAGCAAGTATGGGCCCAAAATCACAAACAGAGCGGACACTGGAATTAGTAGTGATCCGAGAGCGTGAGCCTCAACACAGCAGCAAAATGCATTAATGGCATGACCATTGGAACTAGAAATTGTCAAAAAGAAGCATTCACAGAGCAACAATTAACAAACGAATGCATTATTCAGCCATCTGCCAGCGCAACGGTTACAATGAAAATGCCATCCAACCGAAACACATTAAAATACGTGGGGAAAAAAGGAGTGAAAACACTGAAATAAAAAAATCCTGTACATATATAGGAGGGAGAAAAAATACAAATATATAAAAAGAATCTAAGAGATCTCTGACCAGGTGCATGAAACCAACCGTAGCATACTTTCCACTGAATGCCCCCCCCCCCCCCCCCAATCTATCAATCTTTTTGATGGTTTAACCTTGATAGATACAACCAAAGGTTTATTCTTTAAAATGCTTAATGTAACAGCCGCCCCTATTTACATGAAGAAATAGTAATTTCTGATGGAAATAGAGTAGGACTCTGGTGAAAAAGAAAGAACAAGGATAGAATATCTAGCACAATGGTTCTGAATAAAATTAAATAGACACATTGACAAGTAGCCAGTGGGTCGAGTTTGTGTGGCTAACATATATATATATAGATATATAATATATATTATATATATATATATATATATATATATACATAGATATATTACTTCCATACACACTCATACATATACAGTGTATATATATATATATCATCACCAAATTGATCCAATATACCAGCACAACACAGCAACTGAAGAAGAAAGTGATTTAATTGTCTGTAATGCAAACAAAAAGCCGATATTTCTGTTCCCAGGGGGACCTTTCTCCAGGGGGACCACTTTGGGATCGAAACGTCGGCTTTATATCTGTATTATGGAACATTAAATCACTTTGTTCATCAGTTGCTGTGTTGTGCTGGTACATTGGATCACTTCAGTGATTTCTTTCTTTTATACCTCTCTCCCTTTACCGTGCACCACGAACGCCATTTTGTGGCGTTTTACCCTGTGTGCAGCCATTTTGTGTATGTGTACCGTATATATATATATATATGGACCAAATGCAAAGTTTTTCATCAATGCAGTCATGATGCTGTTTACTTACAGTAGAGTAGACCCTCCTTATCTATTCAGTGTCTGGGAAATGTTATTTTCAATATGAAATAAACATCTGCTACAGATGCAGCGGCCGTTATCCGAACACTCCCCGGTGTGGATTCCTGGGCACACCCAGGTCGTGTACCATGATTTCTTCAAACGTTCCCGCGTTAAGACGCGTGTTTACTCGTGTTTTTACTAGTGCCGGCGCTGGCGCATCGCTGGATTGGGATAGGTGTGACTGGTGTGATCGGCGGCGTTCACGGCCGAATAACGAGTGGACGCCGCGTGGAATACAGCAGAGTTCACGTGAAATGTTCGGATAACGGCCGCTGCCTCTGTATAATGTTACACTTCATATGATTTCGAAATAAAAATGTAACGCTCTGCTATATTAAGAAAGATAACGTTATGAGTAGCCCCACCTCTTCCAATTCCTCATCTCCACTCCTGGCTGCTCCAACGGGGACCCCCTTCTTGGCTACAGTCTTCGTTTCAAACTTTGGAAATGCCTTAGGCTCCGGCTTCAGGGCAGCTTTTGGATCAGGTCTTTGAACAGCTGTTTTGGGGCCAGTCTTCGGCTCGGGTCTCAGTGCAGTTGATTTCTGTACACCCTTCGGTTCGGGTTTCTGGGTTGTCTTAGGCTCGGGTTTCTGGACCGGCTTGGTTTCGGGACCCCGTTCACTTTTGGTTTCTATGTTAATTTCATTTTTAGAATCAGATTGGCAGATTGTCTTGGTCTGTGGCTTTTTCTCCATTTTTACTTCTGACTTGACCTCTTCGTTGGATTTTGATTTGGACTCTTCATTAGCCTCTGCTTTTTTAACAGGGTCCCCCATTGTCTTTGGCACTTGGTCTTTTTGAGAAGAGGGTGAAACTTCCTTCACATGCTCTCTTAGATCCGGAGTTGCTGCCTTCGATGGTGTTTTGGATGATAGGAATGCTTTCTGCTCATAGTCCAATGGAGGAGTTACCGGGGAGGTCCGTACAGCATAGCTGTGGTAGCCCTGATGAAATTCAACATCCTTATTAACCAACTTGTCTCCTAACCTCTGAAGAGGTTTCATCTGGGTTTCATATTTGCTGTTCAATATGTCTGGATTCATTGTGTTAATTTGCCTAATTGGGCTATAAGATGGATGGCCGGTTTTGCCAATTGCTTTGTCTCCTTGCCCCACCGGTACGTTAGGCGGGGTAGCAGATCTACTACCTGTACGGCTTCCACCGCGACTCTGGTCTCCATTCCAGTTGCTGGGGTTCAGCAGCTTATGTTTCCGTGAGCCCCGCTTAGACCCTTTTGCTCCTGGCGGTGTTTCAACAGGAGTGGGAGATGGTGTTCGTACTGGCGTCACGTCAAGTGGAGAAGACTGCTTTTCATGAAGCTGAGGGCTTTCTGGGGGAGTTGGTGGGGGACCTTCGTTGACTGGAGCTGGTTGTTCTTTGTGCTCCATATGTTCTGCGTTTTCTATAATCTCCTGAAGCAATTTTCTCTTTATGTACTCCGGCCCTGAAGATGAAAACAAGACAGGTAACTGGTTAATCTCAAGGTAACATTATACTCCAATAAAATAATGGCTATTTAGCCAAAAGAACCACGCATTTATTTCCCATTATTTAAGTATTTTTACTTGTGACGGGCAACTTATTTGAACAAGCTATTAAAAATCACAATAGCTATAAACTGGTCTCAGGATATTTAAAGAATAATGAATGATTAGGAGGGGGAGGAGGGGGGTAGGTGGGAAGGGGGGGGGGGGGGGGGAGGGGGGGGGGAGGAGGGGAAGTGGAGGAGGGCAGAGGCTAGGAACAGCGGCACAATTTTGCCATCACAGCCATTTATTAAAATAACAAAATACCTGGGAGCAATTTATAAAAACACAAATATTGAATTACAAGTGACAAAAAAATAACAGCCAGAGATTTTCCACGAACATATCTTCCTGTAATTTTGTTTTTTAATGATAATGTGTAAGTGAATCAGGTAAGATGATCCAGATGACGGGATGCGAGGATGCGAGTTACCCCCACACAATAAATACAGGCGTCATGCTAACTTATGGTGACTTTTTCTTGGCTGTTCCAGCCTTTTCTTGGTCACGATCGTGTTCTGTTCACATACTTTGTGTCTGTGTCATAAGTTTTACAGCCCAGTGGATAAGGACGATATTCTCTGCTGACACAATTACAGCTGTGAAGCAGATCAATGGCAGATACAAGTAATACCCTGTAAGGTAAAACATGGCGCTCGCGAACGCCTTTCAGCTCCAGTCCAAAAAGGGATTTTTGGAAGGCGAGAATGAAGTGATTGTGTGACCGAGGGGACTAAAAGAAAGATTACAGCTGTAGCCTGCTCCGTAATGGATCAAAAAAGGTCAATTATAAGGGTAATACATAAAATATTTATAATTGCAGTTTCAAAACAATAAAGATAATAAAGAGAAATAGACAGGTTTGTGAGAATGCGGAGTAGAACATCTCTGTTTAAAAATGGGCTTAGTATTAGAGCCAACAGCCGTTTTGCCATAAAACTACTAAACATTGGTATATACATTAAAATATGTGTTTTTGTTATATTGAAATCTGCACAATTCTTTGGTAAAATCATTTCCAGCTTCGATCATTTTAATGCATTCAAAATGTATTGAATGTACCATTAGGTGGTTTGGAAAATATATTGTGAAATAATTAGACATGGGAAACTTTGCGTGTGTGAAATCAGAGCCTTACAATCCAAATCCAAACACAAAACTGGAACCCCCAAATTATTTAGAACCAAAACCAGGTGCCCCGCCTGTATTGAAAACTTGGGGTATCTTGTAACCTTTTTTTTTTTTTTACTTGAAACCTAAATGTGAAGATAATTCAGAATTTACGGACAACGCAAAGAAGTATGGAGAGGTGCATGCTGGGTATTACCTAAAGAAATATGGAGAGATGCATTCTGGGTGTTACCCAAATAAATATGGAGAGATGCGTGCTGGGTATTATCCGAAGAGACAGGAAAAAGAATGAATGTGTTCGAAACCAAACAAAAGTTTGTGACATCATCACAGAGGCAAAGAAATTAAAATGGCGGTGGGCCGGACATATCGCAAGAGGAAATGACCATCGTTGGACAAAGATGGAACTCTACTGGATTCCAAGAGAGATTAAAATACCAAGATGACAACCAAAAGTAAGATGGGAGGATGGAATGAGAAAATGTGTTGGAGCAGCGTGGAGAAGAGAGGCTGTAACCGCAGGACCTGGGGGATCACTGGGGAGGCTTCATCCAGCAGTGGGGAGACACGGGCTGGAGAGGATGGGATGAGGGAATGTGTGGGAGCGATGTGGAGAAGAGCGGCTGTAAACCGCAGGACCTGGGGTATCAACTGGGGAGGCTTCATCCTGGGGAGACACGGGCTGGAGAGGATGGGATGAGGGAATGTGTGGGAGAGACGTGGAGGAGAAGAGTGGCTGTAACCGCAGGACCTGGGAGATCACTGGGGATGCTTTATCCAGCAGTGGGGAGACACGGGCTGAAGATAATAGATATAAATGTGTGTATATATTTATATATCCACACACACATATACATCTTTGGTATTTGATGACAGCTATTTATGCATTGCAAATATTAAGAACATAATATATAGTTCTATTCATAAAAATAAAAAAGAAACACTTTTCAGAATAGCAAGCAATACCTTTATTTCAACAAAAGAGAAATAATAACCTGGGGAAATTATGCATGGGCTTCCAGTTGGCTTCTGCCGCTGCCTGGTCCAGAAGCGGAGTACGCTGACCCTCCGTGGCGTGCGTGGAGACTGTGTTCCGTTGCGGTAACCCAAGTCATTGATACATGAAACGCTTTAAAGATTTGTTTTCGTGTACGTGTGATACTCACCCGTTTATCAATATGCAATACATATTTTAAATACTACGCTTTGAGAGTTGTGCGCTCAGGGCCGCCAACAGAAATCATGGGGCCCAGGACGCCAGTACCCTCTGTCCCCCCCTGTTGGCGGCCCTGCGTGCGCTTGTCCTTCTTTGAGATGACGAGCCATCTTATTTGGAAAGCAGCAGACATCTCACTTTTAACCCTTGAGATAAGGTTGTTTTTTTTTTTTTCATTTTCACGATACACTTTCAACTGTTAATACTGTCGGTATCACTCCGCCTAAATCACTTATCACCGGGTTTGGGGTCTACAGACAACCATTTTTTAACATTTGTGATGTATTAGTTCAAGTGACAGCCGCCAACAGTTTAAGTTCTTTCAAAACTAAGGCTGTCTCACATTTTAATCTGGTTTCGAACTGTAACATACGCCTATAATATATATTATCTATAGCTGTGCATGCAATGCCTTGATTTGTAACCATGTATTATTTGTCATTATTACTCTGTGCCCAGGACATACTTGAAACGAGAGGTAACCCTCAGTGTATTACTTCCTGCTAACACATTTTATAAATAAATATTCATTCCTTTTTCAATTGGTTCACTGCTATTATTTGTTCGCTTCCAGTTTGGAATGAATTTTCCTGAGCTTTAAAAAGGCAATCCAAGCAGCTTAAAAAAAAGTTTTTTAAATATTTTTGTTTTAATATACGCAGCCTTTAGTTACCTTTATTGAAAACGAATTACCTAAGCTACAGAGTGATTCGTTCTCCCATGATAAATCAGTAAAGATCTTGATACCTAGGGTTCTCTAAATGGCCGCCTTTCCGTTTCAATCAATTCTTCTGTCAGTGTCACCCAGCAGCTACAATGTATTCTTATATTACTCAGGTAACATTATCTATTGTTACAGTTTGCCTCAAACTGCTGCATTGGCAACAAATGATCACAAACAGCAAAGTGTTACAAAGATCTTGCACTGCTGGGGAGGTGGCTAAAGCCTGCTGTAGAAATCAAAGGATGCTCAGTATATTAAACTCATTAAAAATGGCATTGAGTGGAATTTTAAAAAAAAGTAGTAAGTATTATCTAATACTACAGAACTGATTTATTTTAAAAAAAAACACACGTAGGATATTGCTCCTTTACAAAGACAGGACAGTCGTTTTTTCTGGGAATACAGTAAACATATTGCACAGTACCTGGCTGATAAAAGTCCGCAGACAGCTCCCTCGCCATTGTTCTTGCGATGCTCGATTCATTGTTAGCTGCTTGTGCGGCCTGCTCTGCTCCGTCTGCTTTGGCTTTCGCATGAGTTGTCCTGTGGAAAGGAAGACATATCTCCTTAAACAATGACAACATACGGTTAACCATGCGATCCTGACTGTCACCAAGGTGCATGTAGCATTAGTATACAACCTATATGCAGGACCCACTTCCAGCCAATGAATGACACATGTGTGTGACTATTCTGCATTACTGGTACACATGCGGGTGACTATTCTGCATTACTGGTACACATGTGTGTGACTATTCTGCATTACTGGTACACATGCGGGTGACTATTCTGCATTACTGGTACACATGCGGGTGACTATTCTGCATTACTGGTACACATGCGTGTGACTATTCTGCATTACTGGTACACATGCGGGTGACTATTCTGCATTACTGGTACACATGCGGGTGACTATTCTGCATTACTGGTACACTGGCGACACACTTTATTCGAGCTCGGCTAGTCCCACGAATTCGGGTATACCCGGGTGTATTGAGGTTTGTGACTGTTTTCTGCCCGAGTGCATTGAGGTATTTTCCAAGCAGGGATTGAAGCATTTTATTCCCGCTGGCTGCAATACTGCACAGTATATATATATATACTGCATTACAATTCATGAATTTAAGCCATCTGGTAGACACGCGAAGCATTGCAGCCTATTAAATCCTAATCATTATCATTTAACAGATCAGCCGCCCGTCAGCCAGGCATGAACCCAGGCTGGGAAGGCAAACACAACGGGGCTTGTCAGAGGTGAGGAGCGGCGCATTCCAGGTATCTGCCAGGTACATACTGGGTATTTGCTCGAATAAAGTGTGTCGGTGCAGTACACATGCGGGTGACTATTCTGCATTACTGGTACACATGCGGGTGACTATTCTGCATTACTGGTACACCTGCGGGTGACTATTCTGCATTACTGGTACACATGCGGGTGTAGGGTTGTTTGCAGGATCAGGGAAACAGCAGACCGGTACATTGCGTCCCAAAGGAATGGAATATATATTAAGATTTGACATTTGAAATATAGGAAGGAAGATTGGAAATGACAATAAGAATGGGAAGGATTTCATTAGGCGATTGTGACCATAACTAAGAGCGCGCGCGCGTCTGTAAAAGCACAGTCCTTAGAGTTCCACAGTCTTATCTGCACCGTCACCCCATCTATTGATCCAGAGTCCCAGGCCATTGTAATCACAGGCGCCCACACAGCTACCGACGTCGGGTCACTGTTCTGGCGTATAACGGCAATACTCTTAGTATAGGGAGTTATAGAGGAGAAGTAAAGAGTGACGCACTGTGCTCATTTGCATGTCATTACCCAGAGTCCCTGGCTGCACTGGAAGCATTGCGAGCTAAGAGATAATGGGGAAGGGCCTGTTTGCAGACCTGGCTGACACAGGGTATTTTTATTTACTGTGCAATAGAATTGATCAAATTCGGTGTCTCTCTTCTGTTACCATACAGTATATTACTGATCAGGTGAAGTAATCGGAGTAATACACCTTTCTGGCCACGGATAAGCCTGGAGGAGACACGTTTTGTACATTTAGTACATGTAGAAGTAAAAGCCGGGTTAGGGTTTGTGCTGACACATACTGTCAGCCCTTATTCTGTTACGTGTGATCCCGCACGGAAAGCCCCGTTAAAGTCTGACCTCATAGAATAACAGCCATAATCCTCTAACAGGCACAGATCTCGTTAACTCAGGGGTCATTTATAATTCAGCAGTAACAATGACCAGTCGATAACAGCTATGCAGTCTATGCACAGGTGGCTCAATCAGTCCCTGCTTCAGCACAGGTGGCTCAATCAGTCCCTGCTTCAGCGAAGGTGGCTCAATCAGAGGCTCAGTCTGAGCCTCTGATTAAGCCATCTTTCCTGATGCTGGGATATCCTGAAAACCTGACCTGTTGCTGGCCCTTGAGGATGGAGTTGGCCTCTCCTGCTCTATTATCTTTCCACTGCTCTATGCTAAAGCTTGAATAATATGCTCTTTATAAAATCTGCTTTTACACAGTGGCTAATTAACTACGATAAGTCTGAACCACGGCCTGGGTATCAAGTACAGTTACCAACACAGAGAAGTAAGGATACTTGACATTATTGATGATGTCTACTGCAGCAACCTTTGTAGTTATAACTCTGTAACATGTTATAGAGCAGGGGAGGCCAACTCCAGTCCTCAAGGGCCACCAACAAGCCTGGCATTAGGGATATCCCCGCTTCAGCACAGTTGGGTCAATCAGTGGCTCAGTCAGACAGTCAAGCAGAATTCAGGACAGTTGACAACATTGATATGAAGGTGGAATACAGTAAGTGCAGGTGTGTATTACCGCAGTGCCACTGCCTGACAGTGTGATGGTGTGATGCTGTATAAGTGCTCGTCCTAGAAGTCTATGGAGACTTGCAGGCCTGGGCTGGTCCACCGGTTCCGGGGAAATCTCTGGTGGAGACTGGCCAAGTATCCTGGAACAACTAGGAGTAGTGGCGTAGCTACCGCCAGGTATGCCTGGGCATGTCCCAGGGGCCCCAGCTCGGAGGTGGGCACTCCATCCAGATGCTTGATGCCCGCCCCCCCCGCCCCCCCCAAAGCGGTTACAGAGGCCCCCGCGCTCTTCCCCACAGCAAGTAAACTAATTGCCAGTGAGAGAGCGGGGGGCCTCTGTAACAGAGCAGCATTCCTCCATCAAGTCGCCCGGGGGCCCCTTAAGGCAAAGTTATGCCACTGCCTCGGAGACTCCCCAAATCCTGTACACTTGGGATGCTGACTGTCAGATTGCCAGTGAGTGTGAATACAGGGAGTTTCAGCTTGTTCTGCGCCTCTGGCAGTGCGCATGCATGTGTAAGTGTATGGATACGTGAGCATGTAACTAGGAGTGCATGCATTGGAGTGTACAGTATGCATGCACGTGCGAGCATGTGTACGCGTGCATGAGTGCAAGAACTATTATAATGGTCACTGTAAGTCCATAATGACCCTTAAGCTGGGCCATTGCAGCACGTTTTCCTATATGGCTCCTTCATACTACAGTCTGACGCTAGACTTGAAATATATTAGGCAAACCTGTGTGATTAACGGGTGAAAACCTGCAGACAAAGTACGACTAATAACAGAAGTGATATATTTTTCCATTAATATCACTCTTCGTTTTTTGACCAACAAAGGAAATTCTCTCCCGTGCCGTTGGGCGAGGCAGCCTTATAATATTATACATTGTTTAAATTAAACCCGATATTGGAAAGCTCGCAGACCTCGGGTACTCTAAATGTAAAACAGCCCCATTTGTAGTAAACAAGTATAAGTATAATTAATCCCCCAAACACAGGCATCCTGATATTGTGCAGGCCCACCGGTAACATTCAGAACAAAATGTCACTGTTCCTTTTTACACTGACCCTTGAAATGATTAGTCGCACATTTAAACAATAAGCTTATTTATCAAGGCATAGGAAGCGCAATTTGGGGGCAAAGAATTTAATCTGAAGTATAAAAAAAGTCCTCTGTGTGTCAGTAAGATTTCTTTCTTTGATACCTCGGCGCAGTTTGCTGCCACGGATTTGTGCCACGTTTGCCGATACTTCAAGCTCTTACGTTTCTTACAGTAGATTTTGATGGGAGTTTATATGCCCCAGGAATTCTGTATAACGTTAAGTCCACGTTGGCTGTTACTAAACTTACTCAGTATAATAGAATCTTGCTAAATTGTTGTAATTGGATCCTGAGAAACTGCACAGTAAGATTCCTCACATTACAGGACGGTATCCACAGGCGGGAGAGAGCTCCGTGAATAGACATATGTCAGCGCCTGCTGTTTTTACTGGTAACAACTGCGTTTGGTAATCGCGTCCAACAGATTTCCAGTAAGTCGGAATTTTCTAAACACAGGTAATATTTAGTATAGTTTATACACCATTAAATTGAATGGGACCCTCCAAGAGCAGGCACATATATATATATATATATAAAAAATATTATATATAATATATATATATATATATATATAATATTATATACCCCGCCCTTCATTTGCAAAGCCAGTATAACCAACCAATGGAGAGACCCCCAAGATTAAGGTCGAAACAGCTGTGTGGGTGGGGTTTACTGCTATGCATCTAACCTGGCTGTGTCAGATGCTGGACACAGCAGCAAGCTTAAGCTTATAGGGGACCGTGTAAAGGTTTTTTTGAAGCAAAGGTGGCACGTGTGCTCATTTGCATGTCATTTCCAGAATCCCTTGCTGCAGTGGAAGTACTGATGTGCTGGGTGATAATGTGAAAGGCGGGGTTGCAGGCCTGTCTAAGACCACCCTAACTTAAAAGTATACATATATATTATCAGTTCCTCAAGATTTAAAATTTGTACTCGGTGTCCGGTAAGCGATGATGGTACCTTTTTTTAAATAATTTTTCCATAAAAGGTATATAAAATTAATCTAATTCTGTCTCCTTCTTCCAAACCTGCGACAAAGTTGCTAAGAGACCGGCAAAGAGATTGGATCATTGATTACCCGGTTGACCTGCTTAATGGCAGATACATTATTGATCTTCACTTTATTAGTTGCTTGGCTAATGATGAAATAAAAACGAAAAAAAAAAAATATCTAAGGAAAACTTGAAGGATTCATGATTTGCCGATAGATACAAAGTTCATAATAAGCTCGCAGTATGAAAGAGATTAGTTTAAATATTGTAAGAAACCCTTTAAATGCCTCTATTACAACTAAGCGCCATTGACTTGAATGGGAGTACAGAAATAGCCGGTGTGATCGGCACCATCAGAGCATATTGTATAAACGCACCGAATCATAGGGAAGGTTTTAATATTTAAAACGTTTTTTTTTATTAAATGTGGATTCCAAACCTAATGGTACAGAAGGCAGATTAACCTTGAGAACTGCCGCCTGCGGAGATACCGTGGAATAAAGAACCGGGGTTAATTCTTGGCATGTCAGCTGACCTCATCCTTCTGCTACTGTAGGTTCTACGGGAGACGGAGCATCGGGCTGTGAATACCCGCCAACAATGGAAGAAGGATTCGCTTCTGTCCACAAACCTGGGGAGATGAAGTCTTGACAACGGACACTACCAAATGACAATGGCAGCAGGCCAGTGCCCACGTGGCGCTACAGACCTGGACACTTTTAGAGAGTTATACTGGGTTCTCTGTCATCGGCTGGCCAATTCCCTGATGACGAGCCCATCATGTAGAAACGCAGCGGAACTCCAAATGAAAATGATTTTTGTACTGTATTGTACACACACATTGCACTGTGTGCCAGAACTTGTTCATTCAGCAAGAGCTTTGTTTTTTCTTGATGAGCCAAGCAGGGTACATGAAATGGAAATGACAAGCACCATAAGTCAAACGCCCAGAACGCGGGTGATCCAAAGAACATTTCTGACCCCACCATTAAGGTCAAACCTCCCCATCTTTATCACATGTGAGCTGCTTGACATTCTCGTTCTGTTCATTGGTTAATTTCCTACTAATGTGGCTTGTAAAACCAAGGACCAGGGGTCTGCAATAATAACTAGAGTAAGAAGCGGCTTCGAAGCCTCCCCACCGCGATCTCCCCACAACCGCGCGTCCTCCACCGCGTTCTCCCCACTGCGCTCTCCCCACCGCGCTCCTCCCAACGCGCTCTCCCCACCGCGACTCTCTCCACCGCGCTCTTACCCCACCGCGTTCTCCCGCACCGCGCTCTCCCCACCGCGCTTCCCTCCACCACGCGACTCCCCACCAGGCTTCCCCACCATCCTTTTCAGCAAAATAGAGCCTGTCCCGTTTAACACAGGGGCGGCAAATAGAAAAAGGAGTTACATATTCAGCCAATAACTAGTGGGAGTGACGTGGCCATATGCAGGACAGCCAAGTGATTTAAATGTAACGCTTGCAGTAAAGGAAGCCATGTTGTGCAGTTTGTACAGTAATATACACGACAGCTGACCCAGGGCTTTCGAGGCCTCTTCTAGTGAAGGGACAATACAAACCCTACTGAAGAAAAGCCATGGGCATTTCTTTAGAAATATTTGGGCACCTCAAAGGGATTAACATAACGTTCACTTGGAACTCAAAGAATGCGGCCCGAGCTCCCGATGAACTTGGGACATCCCGGAAATGCTGAACCGTTTACCCGACCCAAATAACACGCTCCTACGTTTCCGGTAGGCTCGTTGCTCTAAGTTAAACGAAAAAAAACCCGTAAACAGTAGAGTATTTTTAGCTGTTGCAGAAAATCCTACTAAAGAAGAGCGATAACAACAATTTAAAAAGAAGAAAGAGGAAGTTTAATCGTTGTATTTGGTCAAATTTAATGTGTGTTCCAATTCAGAACCGGGCGGGCCAGCTGATGATAGTATCGCGACTACAAATCGTGCCAAGGAGACGCGGTTCCAAGGATACGTCATAAAAATGGTGTTATTCTTTAGTGAAATAGCACTGGCCAATATACGCGGGGCTCGGGAATTCTCCAGGAAAAATGCACCTCATGCCCCAAAGGCGCTACAATCGATTTGGTGCCCAAGGACAATATGACGAATATCCGACGTGGAAAGCAGCATATCCTCACGAAACCCGCACACCAACCTAAACAGCTAGGTTTACATAGAGGCAATAGGTAACCAGCGAACCCACTACGGAGAAATTCTACCATAGACCACCCAACAATCAATAAATGATTTCATCTAAGATGAACTCAAAACTAAACTATCGTTAACCCGACTACACATATTCCCTAACAAGGACAAACGAACCTATTCAAACGGAGAGGTTAGAGAGCTTTACCCCAATAAGGATATAAACCGGTAGTCCCAAGAAATAGCGAACCCCAACCCGAAACCCACACCCCCATTCTCCTCCCCTAGTTTAACTTCAAGCTTAAAAACAAATAGCACAACCGAACATGGACGCATCGGACAAGATCCACGACCCACATACCACATTACACCCTCAGCACGACTCGGAAGTCATATCAACCTTGATATCTTAAGGAGAATTAAGGAGCAAGGAGATAGTTGTAAACAATTAGGAGAAAAGACAAGGAAACCAACGTCATTTTTTTTTTGTTTTTCCTTCTGTTTTTTTATTGAATTCTGCTTTATTCGGCCACTAGTTTATTAAAAACACAGAATGGAAAGGAGAAGGTTCAAGGAGAACGAAAATACTCAACACAATACAAAACAAGGAGACCATAAAAAACAAAAAAACAAAGGAGATAAGAACAAAAAAGGGAAGGAGCAGGAGATTTGACCAAAGGTCACCAAAGAGACTGGCTACGAGGGGATGTGAAACTGGGATTTGCACCCACTCAAGGTCGCGACATACACTGAGCTTTTCGCTCCATCCCAACCACATGTGTATTACACGCACACAACACTCACCACTCTCTCCACAAGCGCTCACTGACAGCACTCAACACACACACACACACTCTCACACACATCTAAACACACACTCCACAACACACTAACCAACACACAACACTACTCAACACCTCACTTCACACTCCCCCTACACACATCTCACACACACCGCACACCACTCACACAACTCACTACTTCCACCCACTCTCACCTCACAGGATTGAGTGGGGAAAGTCGTGTAAAGCTTGGAACATATTTACAAACACTTTTGCGGCCAGAATTCTGAGGAAAAGATCATTCTCTGGTTCTTTTTAGTTGTTCTCAGGTATTGTTTTGGTCTTGTTTTAATATCAGGAGAACTTTTTCATGCGAAGAGACAGAGAAAACACAAACTTTTTGCTAAGAAACTTCGAGTTGTGAATGTAATAAAAAATACAATTTGCAAACATTTTTTGCTTCTTATTAGTCACAAAATAAACAATATCCCAAAGCATAAAAACCAATGGAAGTTCCCGCAAAAACGCAGTGCGAAACGTGTAGATGGCTCACGAGGGGGGCTTGCTACGTGAGTTATCACTGGTGGAGAGGCAGTGGCAGAAGAGGAGGAAAGTACGGAGGTATATTACCTGATATATCTGCTCCTGAGGCTGCCACTTCCGGAGGCCGCCGGTCACCTCCTCGCACCTTGCAGTTAGTTGGAAGTTCATCTTTCGTTACAATTTATATGAGTACTGTCAGTCCTCTCGTGGGGACCGTTTAATCCATATACTACTTATACAGCATCCCGTGCGCTCGTCCTCCGCGTCTCATTTGCGGTATTATGCCAACCACTGTATCATCTAGAACCTTCTAGGTGCAATTTAGACAACAAAACAACTTCCAAGGTACAAAAACTACTGTGTCATGTGCAAAAAAAAGCTGAGAGGGCCCGAGACCCTCCTTATCACTTGTCTTTTAGGAAAGCCGTGCGGTTGAAGCGGACCCGTTAAACCTTCTATATCATGCTTTTAGGCAACACCCCGCACCGTGCGGTGACGGACCCTGTTTACCTTATTTAGAACAATCCAGGTGTTTCATAGGAACGATGGCTACAGTGGTTAGGTTCCCGCTGGGCAATTCACTGCGCTAGAAGTACCAGTCACTGAATACATGGCAATATGGCAAAAAATAGTGCTATCCAGTGGTGAAACATTATTATCGTTTTTTTTATGTAGTCACTTCACTGCTGGAGAGGGAGGAAAGTAACACAGCGTTGCTTGTGCGATTGACTACGCTGCCGAGTTACAGGCGCAGGAAGGAACACCACCCTATGGCCCGTTCATTTGAATGTCCCGAGAGGTTGTCTTGTGGGAAATAACAAAGTTAGTAGGTATGAGACCATGTCCCTTAAATTGCTTCGATTGGTCTACGAGTCGGTGCATATATCTCTCCACGTTTGTGTCTATGGTTGAGTGTTTGGCGGTGGTATGTAGGTTAATAGGTACACTACATTCTATGCAGCAATCTATACTGCTCACGTCATGTTTTACATTCTTGCACCAGGAGAAAATCACCAGAGCAGACCCTCCGCACCCCAAAATCCAGAAACTCTCAGTTACTGAGAATGAATTTTAAATAAATTGTTCCACATATATGATCGATAGGGGTTAGCGTGTAACCCAACACCAAGGGGAAGCTGTGGTATCATCGGCTAGATGATGGGTGACAACCATGGTCCAAGTGTTGAACTGAGTTTTCACGTTGACACTTATTCTCTTCAGTAACTGGTGGGTTTATCTATCAGGGCAGAGGATAGTAAAATCGCATTGCTGGTCAATCTAGTCGTTAAAGGGTTAAATGAGTAATGCATAGTAATTTTAAACCCTCCGTTTGCAATTCACTTAAGAAATAGAACAATAGTAGGAAACTCAAACCCTAGATTTTATACGCACTTCGAATTTGAGAAGGTTAGGTTCCGAAGGACGTGAGCAGAGGAGCCTAGGTGGAGAGGAGATAGACCCATAAAGTAAGGGGAACAGACCAGGCCCCCCTTTATTTATATGTTTGTAGAGAGAGACAGTGCCCTTTAAGTAGGGTCCCAGAAACTAGAGCTAACGACAGAATAACGTATGGAGAGCTGAAATGTCCCGGTCTGTATTTCAGGCACTATTGCGGCTAGCAACGATATTGGTGTTTTAATAACAAATGGTACCGAGGAGAAGAAAAAAAGTGACAGCATTTCATACCTCTTACATGAAACTAAAGAAAAGTATAAGTTCTCTCCGTGCTCACTTGCATGTCCCAGAAACCGGAGCATGAAGGCCGAGTCGTGTGTGCTGAACTGATCTGGTATTGCTGAATATTCAAGGGAATTGCAAAGATAATAAATATGGGGGGGGGGGGGGGGGGGAATGAAAAAAGCAAACTGGACTATTTCCACAGTTGTGATGCGCCCAGAAATAAGTGAGAGTACTATTGGACCACTGATGGGGCCAGTGCATAACATTAAAATGACTCCGAGAAAGTTCCACCACAATACTATCTCTCCATGGGGACGCTGCTATAACAGGTATCTCTCCATGGGGACGCTGCTATAAAGGTATCTCTCCAGGGGACGATGCTATAACAGGTATCTCTCATGGGGACGATTGACTCTATAACAGGTATTCCTCCATGGGCCGATGCTATTAAAGGTATCTCTCATGAGGGACAGATGCTATAACAGTATCTCTTCATGAGGGCGTATGCATAACAGGTATCCCCATGGGGACGATCCTAAACAGGTATCTCTCCATGGGGACGATGCTATAACAGGTATATCTCCATGGGACGATGCTATAAACAGGTCTCTCCATGGGGACTGATGCTATAACAGGTATCTCTCCATGGGGACGGATGCTATAACAGGTATCTCTCCATGGCGGTAGCCCTAGACATATCAACAGGGTGCGACTGCTCTCTCATGGGGACGATGCTATAACAGGTACTCTCCATGCGGGGCCAATGCTTATAAAAGGTATCTCTCCATGGACGATGCTATAACAGGTATCTCTCCATGGGGACGATGCTATAACCAGGTACTGTATCTCCATGGGGACGAGTGTATAACAGTATCTCTCCATGGGGACGCGCTATAAAGGTATCTCTCCATGGGGACGGCTATAACAGGGATCTCGCCAGGGGTCGATGCTAAAAAGGTATCTCTCCATGGGGACGATGCCATAACAGGTATCTCTCCAGTGGGGACGATGCTTAATAACGGTTCCGGGGACGATGACTATAAAGGTATCTCTCCAGGGGACGAGGCTATAACAGGATCTCTCCAGGGGACGCTGCTATAACAGGATCTCTCCATGGGGACGATGCTATAAACAGGTATCTCTCCAGGGGACGCTCGCTATAACAGGTACTCTCCATGGGATGATGGCTATAACAGGTATCTCTCCATGGGGATGATGCTATAACAGGTATCTCTCCATGGGGACCGATTGCTATAAAAGGTATCTCCATGGGGACGATGCTAAAAAACAGGTATCTCCATGGGGACAATGCCATATAACAGGTATCTCTCTATGGGGACGAGCTAAACAGGATATCTCCATGGGGACGATGCATATAACAGGTACTCCATAGGCGACGATGCTATATAACAGGTATCTCCATGGGGACGATGCTATAAGAGGTATCTCTCCATGGGCGCGAGCTATAACAGGTATCTCTCCATGGGGACGATGCTATAACAGGTAGCTCTTATGGGACGATGCTATAAAGGTATCTCTTACCATGGGGACAGATGCTGATAACAGGTATCTCCATGGGGCGATGTATAACAGGTATCTCCTGGGGCATGCTATAAACAGGTATCTCTCATGGGGAGCGAAGCTATAACAGTATCTCCATGGGCCGATGAACTCTATAAACAGTTACTGTATCTCCATGGGGACGATGCTTATAACAGGTTATCTCTCCATGGGGACGTTGGCATATAACAGGTATCTCTCCATGGGGACGATGTATAAAGGTATCTCCCATGGGGTACGATTATAACAGGTTATCTCTCCATGAGGGACGATGCCAATAAACAGGTCGTATCTTCCATGGGGACGATTGTATAACAGGGTACTCCATGGGGACGATGCTATATACAGTGATATCTCCATGGGGACGATGCTATAACAGGTACTTCCATGGGGACGCGCTAAACAGGTATCTCTCCATGGGGATGATCTATAACAGGTATCTCTCCATCGGAGATGATGCTATAACAGGTATCTCTCCATGGGGACGTGCGTATACAGGTATCCATGGGGACGATGCATAACAGGTATCTCCATGGGACCTAGTGCTATAACAGGTATCTCTCATGGGGACGAAAGCTTTATAACAGGTATCTCCATGGGGACGATGTAGTAATACCAGGTACTCTCCAGGGGACGATGCTATAACAGGTATATCTCCATGGGGACGATGAATAAAAGGTATCTCTCCATGGGGACGATGCTATAAAAGGTTATCTCCATGGGGACGATGCATATAACAGGTTAGCTCTCTATGGGGCGATTGCATAACAGGTATCTCTCCATGGGGACGCCTGCGATAAACAGGTATTTCTCCTGGGGGACGATGCTTTATAACAGGTATCTCTCCATGAGGGCGGGGGGGTTTTGCGTATGGTTTTGGCAGGGGGACGATGCCTTATATAACAGTAATCTCATGACATGTCATACAGGCCATGGGGACGGATGCTATAACAGGTATCTCTGTCCATGGGGACGATTGCTATAACAGGTACTCATCTGTTTAACCATAGCTCAGGGCGATGCTATAAGGATTCTCCATGGGGACGATGCTTTAAAGTACTCATCAGGCATATTCTCCATGAGGGACGATGCTATAACAGGTAATCGCTCCATGGGGACGAGTGTGTATATAACAGGTATCGTCTCCTAGGGGACGATGCTATAACAGGATCCTCCATGGGGCATTGCTATAACAGGTATCTCTCCATCGGGAGATGATCAAACATGTATCCTCCATGGAGGACGATGCTTGTTATTAACAGGATCTCTCATGGGGACGATGCTTATCACAGGTATCTCCATGGGGACGATGCTATAACAGGTATCTCTCCATGGGGACGATGCTATAACAGGTATCTCTCCATGGGGACGATGCTATAACAGGTATCTCTCCATGGGGTCGATGCTATAACAGGTATCTCTCCATGGGGACGATGCCATAACAGGTATCTCTCCATGGGGACGATGCTATAACAGGTATCTCCATGGGGACGATGCTATAACAGGTATCTCTCCATGGGGACGATGCTATAACAGGTATCTCCATGGGGACGATGCTATAACAGGTATCTCTCCATGTGTTTTCTCTCTCCGCTTATTGTATAGATAAGGGGTGCTCAACTCCAGTTCTCAAGCCTCCCCCCAATAGGTTAGGTTTTCAGAATATCCCTGCTTCAGCACAGGTGGCTCAATCAGGGAGGGGGGATTGAGGACTGAAGTTGAGCCCCCCTGATAAAGATGGGGGGAGGGGGAGGTTGAGAGATATATACACTGTAAGTCAACAAGCACTCTACTACATAGGATGCGCTCTCTCTGTTCCCCTAATTTTTTAGGTGAAAAAATTCTAGTGAACAATTGAGCATACCATAGACCAGGGATTCCAAACTCCAGTGCTCAAGGACCGCTAACAGCCCAGGATTTAAGGACACCCCCTGCTTCAGCACAGGTGTGGGGCCGTATTTACTAAGTTGTGCTAAATGTCTTATGGAGTAGCAACGCTTAGAAAATATGGGCCCATTTGACGCAATTTCATGCCAGACGCATGTACAGCAAGACCCTGCTTTTTGGCGATCCGCTGATACGGCGGCACCAAGAAGGGGGCTGTTTCCGGAGGAGCGCATGCGCAGAACGTAGGTTGCGTGCGCAGAACATAGGTCGCGCATGCGTACAAGGGGGAAAAAGCCGGTTTGCGCATGCGCACAACTGAAAATGGGCGGTTCTGCTTTCCGGCGATTTTCACTATACGGTGGGCCCTTAGAACGGAACCCGCCGTATGCCCGGGGCCCGGAGGCACTACAATTGAACACCTTGTTGTATTGGTAGCCCGCAATTCCACTTCTTTCTTAACACCTTTTCTGATTCAAATTGTAGATATGCAAAACTGTCCTAAAATGCATTGCAACCATTTAAGCATCCCCCCCCCCCCCCCCGAATCCCTAAGATTTCAGTGAAATACTGCGTGGCAGCGAGCGAAAATTAATGTTTGGCGAGGGGTCTGTGATCTCCGCTGGAGCCGCGGCTTCTTCGTAACTGAAAACGACCCCAAAAAGGTTCGCCAACCTCCTGCGCAAAGGCCGGCACCTCTCATCTCTCGCTGAAAAGACCCTGACAGCAAAACGTTCACTTTATTTGATGCCTGTGTAACGACGAGTTACGCCGCGATTACAGCGCAGGCGGGGACGCAAGGAGTCGCGTGATTCTGATAGGCGATGGGGGGGCAGGGGGGGCGTGGCCGTGACATCACCAGGCTGGTTCACCCTCATTGGCTGAATCGCTCACGTGATGGCGGCAAAAAATCAAACTTCTGCCGCGCCATTGCGGTTCCCCGCGAAGTCACGCGCACGATTGCCGGCCTGATAGAGGTGTTATATTTTGCTGGCACCGAGCCTCGGGCTGCATGTATTTTCTTTGGGCGTGTATTATTCTAATCTTATTTTGGATCATTCATGTTCCAGACATCCTGCTATCATCAGCCAAACATCACAGCGCGAAATAGAACGCGGGGTCAACAGTCCTCATGCACGTCTGACGTTATACAGAGGGTAGGTAATGACTGCACACATATGTACGTCTGACGTTATACAGAGGTTAGGTAATGACTGCACACATATGTACGTGTAACGTTATACAGAGGGTAGGTAATGACTGCGCACATATGTACGTGTAACGTTATACAGAGGGTAGGTAATGACTGCACACATATGTACGTGTAACGTTATACAGAGGGTAGGTAATGAATGCACACATATGTACGTGTAACGTTATACAGAGGGTAGGTAATGACTGCACACATATGTCTCGAACTTAGTCCTCACGGGCCACCACCAGACCAGCTTTTATGGATATCCCTGCTTCAGCACAGGTGGCTCAATCAGTGGCGCGGTCTTCGAAAGATTGCTCCTGATGATTAAATTCCAGTCGTAACCACTTCACGCTGCCGTTTTGGCCACGTCTGTGGCTCAGATTTACACGACAGCGCAGCGAGTGACGCGTGAGGATGCAAATTAGTATCTAATGCAGGGGTGTGCAAACCTTTTAGTCTGCGCCCCCCTGCCTGCTCGGGCCCCCCTGCCTGCTCTCCCCCACCCCCCCCCCCCCCCCCCCCCCGCCTTCTCCTCTCTTACCTTTTGTCTGGCGTCAATGACATTTGACGTTGCCATGGCGATGCTTTGGGGAAGAGCACAGGGCATCTGTAAGTGCCGCGCCCCTAAGTTTGTGCACCCCTGCACTAGTGGGTACCCCAGTTAATGAGGTCCGTCACCGTCTGTGAGACCCAACAGTTAATAGCAGCTTTCTATGCGTAGGTTACTGGCTATACATGTTAACCCACGCTGTGCTGAAAAGCTGCGTTTACAGTAACCGTGATGGCGGGCGCGTTGTGTACAACAAACCTCAATCCTCTGAGGCCCCCACAGTGCGCGCGACCGCGTTTCGGAAAGACAAAAATGTTGCCTTTTCATACGACGACTGTGTCAAGGCCGCGTCGCGCGAGCGGTTCAGCCAATGAGAGCGAACCGGCTCCGTGATGTCACGGCCAAGCCTGCCCATCGCCTGAACCACTATGTTTAGCAATCGCTCGAGCACGTCGCTCCTGTCACGCCATGAGCTCCGTCACGCCATGAGCTCCGTCACGCCATGAGCTCCGTCACGCCATGAGCTCCGTCACGCCATGAGCTCCGTCACGCCTAGCTCGTACGCATGAGCTCCGTCACCGCCATGAGCTCCTCACGCCATGAGCTCCGTCACGCCATGAGCTCCGTCACGCCATGAGCTCCGTCACGCGCGCGGCTACAGCAAGGCCGTGATTATACCTGAAATCACCCGGCGGAGGCGCGTGGCGCGGAGGCGCGTGGCGCGGTGTCGCCCGGCCGAAAAAGAAATTGCATGAATACAATTAAAATAAACATACCAACCGCGACGGCCGCGCAGCGCCGAACTGCAACGCGGGCGACTGGTGAGGAGACTTGGAAATTTGTTCTCTGCGGCCGCGTCACATGAGTGGTTCAGCCAATCAGGGCGAACCGCTCACGGCCACGCCTCTTTGTCTCCTCTCACTGTCTCCTCTCCTTGACCAAGATGCAGCTTGGCGGCCGCGTGAGGGTGATGTCACCGGATAGCGCTGCCGCCCTGCAGCTCGTGTATAATCGTAGCCTAAGCGAGGCCTCATACGGCAGGCAGAAGCTTATAAGGGTTCCATGTTTAAATGGATAAGAAGCAAAAAGTGACGCTGGGTGCTCATTTGCATGTCATGACCCAGAATCCTTGGCTGCAGAGGAAGCATTGTATGCTAAGAGATATGATGGGGAAAGGCAGGGCTGTGGCCCTGTCTGAGACGTGAATGTGCTCCCACGGGGCATTTTTATTTGCCCCACGGTGGAAGGTTTTTGTCACTTTTCTCCTCGCTATAACTTACTTTGTGTACTGTACCCGGTATGAAACAAAGAGAATATTTGTAAATGTATTTACAATTTTTTAATATCCAAATATTCAAAAATGTCGGGAAGCCTGGGGTCCCCGGAGCTGAAAATATGGGGTAAAAACGGCGTGGATTGCTCCGTTAAAGTGGCTTAACGTAGCCTCGGGGATCTATTCCAGCAATGTCCAGCATAGCGCAAGTACGGCTCCACGTGGCGGACTTCCATTTCTGACGCTCGTAGGGTTAGGGGGCGGCCCTCTGCCCCCAGCGTAGTGACATCACGGCGGCATATGATGCCGCCTTGTCATGGCAGCGCGTCGTCGCGTGAGACGTTGTGACGTCATTTGATGCCACGTTGACGTGGCAACGCGGCATCACGTGACCTTGTGGCGTTATTTGACGTGGAGGGGGCCGCTCCGGATAAGGTAAAGCCCTCTAACACACACACATTGTCTCCCCAAAAAATTGCCAAGCCCCCCTCCCCCCCCCTTGCCGCTCTAGGTTATGGACTTCTCAGCCCAATGGGACAACCACCACCGGAGACTCAGTGACCCTATGACCGTGGAACCCTCCTCGGCGTTGTGCAGTTTAAATCCCACCTCACGTGGCTCCTGAAATAACAGAGACCCTGACCGTGAGAGCTTCGAACTGCGCCACTTTCATATCCGCGTCGTGCCGCGTCTCCCGCCTCGCGGATTTCCCCGGCCGAGTCTCCTTCTGCTTAGCATTTCAGAAAGTGGAAGGTCTCCTCCCGGGACCCGGGCGCCCGGTGTAACTGACGTACAGGGAGCCCAGGACTCAGCACATATTCCGTGACTAAATATGGCAATGCAGAGCAGTGTTTTATCAGAGCCGGGGAGAGTGTGACAGCTGGGCCCGGCAGCACCGACCCCGTACCACTGAGCCCACTTACACAGCCTGTTCCTGCAGCACTCTGCGGAGACAAACCCAGCCCCTTCCCATCTTCTTTTAATCCAACACAGATTGCGTTTGTACATTGTTCTGTTTATATACGGATAATGCGGCGTTTAAAGGATTTTTACGGTTTTTTATTTTAAGATTTTTATATATATATATATATATGATTGAAGCAGGGGGTCTCCAGAGCTCATCCCCGTTAAGCTCAGCTCCAGGGACCCCCTGTTTCCAGAGATACTAGGGGGCGCCGGTATCTCCCGCAGGTTTAAAGCTCTCGTGTCACATGGGCCAATAGGAAGCCTCTCTGGATGACATCACAGCTTCCTATTGGCCCGCAGGTCACGGGAGCTGAACATACACAATATACACTACTAGCTGAGAGACCCGGCGTTGCCCGGGATGTAATGTTCCCGTTCCCCTCTCTCTCCTCCCCCCTCTCTCTGTTTGTCCCCCATTCACATCAATCCAGTCCCCCCCCTCCCTCCTTTACAGCTTCATGTAGCGTGTGTGCGTCAGTCACTGTGTGTTTGCGCGCGCGTCAGTGAGTCTGAAGCAGAAACACAAACACACACAGACTGACTGACGCACACACAGTCAGTGTGTGCCTCAGTCAGTGTGTGCGTGCGTGTGTGCGTCAGTCAGGGTTTGTGTGCGCGTCAATCAGTGTGTGCGTGCGTGCGGCAGTCAGTCAGTGTGTGTGCGCGTGCGGCAGTCAGTGTGTGTGTGTGGGGGTGTGTGCGCGTGCGGCAGTCAGTGTGCGCGCGTCAGTCGGTGTGTGTGTCAGTCGGTGTGTGTGTCAGTCGGTGTGTG
>WSYH01000269.1:0-21535 GCA_036426205.1 Ascaphus truei
CACCCGCTCTATTTACCAATCCTCCCCTGATACTGGTTCTGCCCCTCAGAGCTTACAGGCCATTACCTTAGATTACCTCCCTGTCTCCGCCCCTACTCTCACACACCTATCCCTGCAAGCACCAAGACAAACCCCTGCTCCTCCCCTTCCTGCTATTTGTCCTCCCTCCTTTATAACCCCACTCTACCCTCTGCTTCCTCGCTCTGCATAGCTTTCCTGTAGCTCCTGTGTGTGCAGTGTCTATGCCCAGCTCCCTTGTCTATTTCAGCTCTGGTTACTGTCCCTGCCCTTGTTTGGATTCCCTTGGTTTGAACTTGAACTCTGCTTTGGACTTTGACTACGCTGCCTTCTCTTGCCCTTGAACCTTGGCTTTCGGACATTACTACGCTGCTCTCTCCTATCCCTGGACTCTGGCACTTGGACAACTACCTTCCGTCATCTGGTGCCCTGGACTCAGTAAGTATAACGTTCTCTTTCTCACCAGGCCTGGCAACGCAATCACCACACTCCGGGCACGCCCTCACTGCTGTGGGTGCATGTTATTCCCTTACCCACCTCAGTACTGGGAACTGGCCAGGTCTGCGGCATACAGGCGTTACATTATGCAGAGCCCAACAAATGCAGACCACCCTGAGGTGGGCCAAGGTGTTACTATGGAACATTGGCAATTCTTGAGCAATCAACTCACTGATGTCACTAAGAAACTTTCTACTCTATCCCTCCGGGAATCACCTGTGACACCACCTACCCCGACCATGTTACCTCTAAACAATCCGGGACCACGTATTCCACCCCCCAACCGGTATGACGGGGACCCCCTCGCCTGTCGTGGATTCCTGAACCACTGCGAGGTCCAATTCGAAATGTCTCCATCCCACTTCCTTACTGGTCGTTCCAAGGTGGCCTACGTATATGCCCTGCTCACCGGTGACACCCTCGCTTGGGCCTCTCCCCTCTGGGAACACAGATCAGACCTAACTCAGGATTATCTCAAATTCCGGCATGAGTTCCAACTAGTTTTTGATACACCGGCACGTAGGGAGACTGCTGCTTTTTCTTTATTTCACCTTTCTCAGGCTCGTAGGCCGGCTGCAAGATATGCAGTGGAGTGCCGCACCATCGCTGCAGAGATGCAGTGGCACGACGAAGCTCTTGCTGCAGCATACTGGCATGGATTGTCCGAATCTCTCAAGGATGACCTTGCAGCCCACGCCCGGCCTTGATCTCTCGAGGAACTCATCGCTCTCAGTATCCGGATGGATCAGCGCACTCAAGAACGACGCCACGAGTGTCATCGTTCTCGTTCTCTCTCTTCCATGACTGTTTCTCTTAGGTATCCACCACTGCCCTTTCCCGTGTTGGATGCTCCCGAACCAATGCAAATTGGTAGCCAACAACCTCGGGTCGCTGAGAAAGCACGACGTCGGGAGTAGGGTCTCTGCTATTACTGCGGCTCCCTTGAACACCAACTTCGCCAGTGCCGCTTGAAGCCTGGAAACGGGAATGCCCAGTAAAGGTAGAGGGGCTTCTACTGGGTACAATCTCTCCTTGCCCCTTTCTCCCTAAGGAATTACCGAAGAAGTTATTTATCCCCATAACCCTGGTGGCTCCTGGTCTCCAAATAGAAGTTAAAGCCTTCATCGACTCCAGGTTTGGTGGCAACTTTCTTGATCACGCCTTCGCTTGCAACAACCAGATTCCACTAGTCAAAAAGAAGTCACCCATCGGCCTCGAGGCCATTGACGGTCGACCACTTCAACCAGCATTCATCATTTGGAAGACCATGCCACTTACCTTGACCACCGTGGATGGTCATACCGAGGTAATAGTCTTTGATGTTTTCCACTCCCCTACTGTCTAGGTTATACTGGGATTGCCGTGGCTGCAGCTTCACAACCCGCTTATTGATTGGACCAATGTTTTGCCGATCCAATGGGCTGACTCTCCAGAGAAGTTGGTTTCTCCTCCTGTTGCCGTGCTAGCAGGCCTCGACACCACCTCATCTTCTTACTCTCCTTTGCCAAAGGTATATCATGAATACTTAGATGTCTTCAATAAAACTCAGGCCGAAGTACTACCTCCTCATCGCCTTTACGACTGTCCCATTGATTTGATTCCTGGAACCATTCTCCCCAAATCTAAATCTTATCCCTTATCTGTGCCCGAGACGGAGGCAATGACAGCCTACATCCAGGATAATCTTAAAAAAGGGTTCATCTGGAATTCTACCTCCCCCGCCGGCTTCTTCTTCGTGAAGAGGATGGCTCTCTAAGACCCTGTATCGACTTTCATGGGCTAAACAAAAGCACCATTGTCAAGGATTGGACTTCGGCTGAAGTGGATCCCAGTGGCAGGAACAGCAGGGAGCGAAGTAGGAGTCACAAGCAGAGATCAGAGGCAGGCGGCAGGTAGCGAAGTCAGGAAACAAGCAGGGGTCCAAGGCAGGCGGTAGGTAGCGAAGTCAGGAAACAAGCAGGGGTCCAAGGCAGGCGGCAGGTAGCGAAGTCAGGAAACAAGCAGAGGTCGGCAACGAGGAAACTGGAACAGGATGATAGCAATAGCTAGGACAGCAGTAAACACAGGAACCTTGCAGGAGCTAGGAACCAGTATAAACAGGCAAGGGAGGAACAGGAAAGGGAGGTTTATATAGGCAGGCTGAGAGGTGGAGCACAGGTGCAGAGGTGTCAGGTCTGGAGTCTGGAATGTTCCTTAGTTTAGCAGCAGCAATCCCGGTGGACAAGTATAGGTACTGCAGGCTAGAACAAGACATTGAGAGTGGCAGCAGTCCCGGTGGCCAAGCATGGGTACAGCAGGCTAGAGAATATGACAACCGTAAAGAACCGGTACCCCTTGCCGTTGATTTCTTAACTTTTCGACCGTTTACAAGGAGCCTCCATTTTCTACAAACTCGATTTAAGAGGAGCCTACAACTCCTTCGTGTAAGAGAAGGGGTCAAATGGAAAACCACGTTTAACACGCGTTTGTAACATTACGAGTACTTAGTGATGCCGTTTGGCCTTTGCAATGCTCCTGCTGTATTCCAAGAGTTCATGAATGATATCTTCCGGGACGTGTTGGGTACGTTAGTCATCGTATATTTGGACGACATCCTCATTTTCTCCAAAAGCCTGGAGGAGAACGTTCAGCATACCAAATTGGTTCTCTCTTGGCTTCGTGCTAATCGCCTCTACGTGAGAATGGAGAAATGGAGAAATGTTTATTCCATCAATCTTCCACAGCCTTCTTGGGCTATATAATTTCGATCAAAGGCTTTACTATGGACCACATGAGAAATTGTAGTCAGTACTCGATTGACCGTTAACGAACTCTCGCAAGGCCGTGCAGCGCTTCCTTGGCTTTGCCAATTACTATCGTAAATGATCTGTAACTTCTCTACTATTGCTCTACCAATCACTGCTCTCACCAAGAAAGGTCTGATCCGACTGTTTGGTCTCCTTAAGCCATCAAAGCCTTTGACTTTCTCAAAGGAGCATTTGTGTCCGCCCCTATCCTTTGGCATCCAGATACTTCCCTTCCTTTCACTCTTGAAGTAGACGCTTCAGATGTGGGAGCCGGCGCAGTGCTTTCTCAGAGATCCTACCCACAGGAAAAACTATCCGTGTGGATTGTTTTCCAGAAAATTTTCTTCAGCCGAGAGAAATTATGATGTCGGGAACCGCGAGCTGCTGGCCATCAAGTTGGCTCTCCAGGAATGGAGACATCTCCTCGAAGGTACCAAAGAGCCAGTGGCCATCCTCACTGATCACAAAAACTTATTGTACATCGAGGGGGCTCGTCGTTTGGAATCCCGTCAAGCTCGTTGGGCCTTGTTCTTTTCTAGGTTCAATTATACTATTTCTTACATTCCGGGCACCAAAAACATCAAGGGCGATGCTCTATCTCATTAGTTCTCCACCGAGAACGAATCTAATGAATCCTCAGAGTCAATTGTTCCTGCTAAGTGTATTATTGCCGCCAACAATTTTGATATCTTGGACGAAATCAATAAAGCCCAGGCTCATGTTACAAGGAGATTTAAGGTGCCAGAGGGACGGTTGTACGCTGCTCCGCATTTCCGCCACAAGATTCTTCTATGGGGACATTCGTCTAGAGCGGCAGGTCATCCAGGCTACAAACGAACTGTAGATCTCATCAAACTGACCTTTTGGTGGCCTAAAATGAATAAGGACATTTTTGAGTTCACCAGGGCTTGTCCTGTCTGCGCCCAGAGCAAATCCGCCCGTCATAAACCTTCTGGTCTTCTCATGCCTCTTCCTATTCCAGAGCAACCTTGGAAACATATCTCCATGGACTTTATTGTAGAGCTTCCCAATTCTAAAATGATGAATACGATCCTTGTGGTTGTTGATAAGTTTTCTAAGCATACCCACTTTATACCCCTCAAGGGTCTTCCTAATTCAGCTACTTTAGCCGACGTTTTTTCCAAGGAAATTTTCAGATTACACGGTGTACCCATTTCCATTGTTTCTGACAGAGGTACTCAATTCATCTCTAAGTTTTGGCGAGCTTTTTCTCAAAGACTTGGCATTTCCCTTCTATTTTCCTCGGGTTATCACCCACAAACCAACGGGCAGACGGAGAGGATGAATTAGACGCTGGAACAGTATCTTAGATGCTTCGTGTCTGAATCGCAGGACAATTGGGTACACCTGTTACCCTGGGCTGAGTTTGCTATTAACTCATTAAAAAACGAATCCACACAAGAGTCGCCGTTTTTCATTAACTATGGATTCCACCCCAGCAGTCTTCCCCTCTCCTCCCTCCCCTCTGGTGTTCCCGCAGCAGATTCTCACATTTCCAGTCTTCAGAATTCCTGGAAAAGGATCACAAAAGCTTTGCGAAATTCCGTTCTAAGACAAAAGACGCAAGCGGATCGGCGACGCCAAGTGGGCCCTGAGTTCAAACCTGGAGACAGTTTGTGGCTATCTTCCAGGAATATAAACTCAAGACCCCTTCCCAGAAACTGGCCCAAAGGTTCTTAGGTCTTTTCAAAATTCTCGAAAGGATCAACCAGGTCGCATTCCGACTTGCACACTCTCCTACAATGAAGATCCCTTCGGTGTTCCATGTATCTTTACTGAAACCTGTGATCCAGAATCTTCATTTTCCAGACCGTCCTCGGAGGCCTAATCCTGTCATTATACAAGGACAACAAGAGTTTGAAATTCAATCCTTACTTGATTCTCATTGGTCCCGGGGCAAACTCCAGTTCCTCGTACACTGGAAAGGTTAAGGACCGGAGGAGCACTCCTGGATACCTTCTCACCACGTCCATGCCCCAACTCTCCTCAGGCAGTTCCGTTGAAAGTTCCCTCATAAACCTTGGGGGGATCGTCCGGAGTCCGATCCTCAAGGGGGGGATACTGTAACGGATCGGGGGACTCGCTCTTCCCAGCGTGTCCCCGTCACCTTGGTCCCTTCGGCTAGCCCCTCCCTTCCTCTGTCTTCTCGATCCCTGCCCCACTCCCTTGCAGTGCGCTCAGCGCGCTCCCATTAGCGGTCCGCGCACTCGCACCATTCTCCTATTATGCGCGTGTTCCCGTTCCCTGGTCTCCCGTCAGGGGACTTGTGCCCCTCGGCGTGCCTCCGTCCCCTCACCTGCTTCCTCCATTCCTTCTCCTTCTCCTGCCCTTCAGCCGAGCATCTCCTCCGCGATGCTTCCCCCACTCTCTGGCACTCGTGTGTTGCGCGCACGTATCCACGTTACAGAGGGCGCGCGCACCTGTTCTATTTACCAATCCTCCCCTGATACTTGTTACACCCCTCAGAGCTTACAGGCCATTAACCTAGATTACCTCCCTGTCTCCTCCCGTACTCGCACACACCTATCCCTGCAAGCTCCCAGACAAACCCCTGCTCCTCCCCTTCCTGCTATTTGTCCTCCCTCATTTATAACCCCACTCTACCCTCTGCTTCCTCGCTCTGCATAGCTTTCCTGTAGCTCCTGTGTGTGCAGTGTCTATGCCCAGCTCCCCTGTCTATTTCAGCTCTGGTTCCTGCCCCGGCCCTTTTTTGGATTCCCTTGGTTTGAACTTGAACTTTGTTTTGGACTTTGACTATGCTGCCTTCTCTTGAACCTTGGCTTTCGGACATTACTATGCTGCTCTCTCCTATCCCTGGACTCTGGCACTTGGACAACTGCCTTCTGTCCTCTGGCGCCCCGGACTCAGCAAGTATAACGTTAACCCTTTCTCACCAGGCTTGGCAACGCAATTATCACACTCCGGGCACGCCCTCACTGCTGTGGGTGCATGTTATACCCTCACCCACCTCAGTACTGGGGACTGGCCAGGTCTGTGGGCATACAGGCGTTACAGTTATATATTTTAATTTTAAAATGTAAAAATCATCTCTGCAGGAAAATAATTATAGCAATCACTCTGCCTCTTAGGTCACTTGTAATCAAATAACAAAAAGAATTAGAAAAATGTTAAAAATATATATATTGCTTTAATGAATACACACAAAACAAAAGGAGTGGATAACGCCATTAAAAAAGGACAAATTAAACAATATAAAAGCAATAATATGCAAAAAAAAAAGAAACTACAAATCTCTAAGCACTCCTACAGAGACACACAATGCAAGTTAATGCAGAGAAAAGGAAAGCAGGGGGGGAAAAAGTGGAATAAACACTTGTATTGAAACATTGAAGCAAATGCAGAGCATCTATCTCTAAACGTTCTGACAAATTGTTTTGCTCAAGTTAGGAAAAACCCTAATGCAGTCAGTGAATATTGATGCAGCTCTGTGGCATGGCTGGTATATAAATGATCCCTAAATGTTCTAACACATTTTTAAGCAGTATTTGTCACGGGTAGCTAGAATGAAACATAGTTAATATCAGTTTTTGGTTTTCTGTGATTTATTATGAGTATGCAAACACTTTAATTTGCAGTGATAAATACCTCTGCCCTTTCTACAGCTAACAGGTTGTGGATGGCACTAGAGGCAGATCCCACCTTTGGACATGCACAGTCCAACAGGTTTCATCTTTGCTTTCTATTCTTCATAAAGTATCATTGCCACATAATTGAATAAAATCATGTATGTTTTTTTCAACACCAGTGTGCCATACCCTTTTTATTTACTTTGGATCTACGGTACAGTATGCAGATGGAGCTGCTGCTAAATTTGAGCAACCGGCTTATTATACACTAATTCTATTACTTTCAAGGTGTGTACATCCATTTGTATTACGTTGTAAAAGTAAACTCTTTGTAGATAACCTCCCCCCTCGTTCAGAGACACGGGTGAAAATAAAATATTTTGAAGTGAAACTTCCTTAGTGGCACCTCATTCGAACTGGGGCAAAAATGGATTGTGGAGACAGAAATGAAACGGATGTGATGTCAGTGCTGGCAGTTGAGGCCGGGCTGTGTTCTGGCTCAGCCCAACCCCAACACTGACATCACACCCGCTCCACAAATCAGAATGCGGCGGCGGCGGCGATAGCCGCCGGCGCCGACCTCCTAACCGGCCTGCTCCCCCCACATGGCTGATGACATATGCGGCGGCGGCGATAGCCACCGGCGCGCTCTAACGGCCCGCCATTCCCCCCGCACATCCGATGCCAAGGCCGGCGCATGATCAGTAATCATGGGGACAGGAGGAAAGCCACGCATGCGCAGAAGCGGTTGCAGCGGCGCCTTTCCCTGCCCACTGCCACGGCTGTGACATGTGTTGACGTTTCCCGTCTGCTGCCCGGGACAGCAGAGACACGGCCCGGGACCGGGACAGCCCCCCCCCCACCCTTTCCTAACCCGAATGGGACCTCCCTCCCAGCCCAACATGAGCCCGCCTAATTCCACTACGTCTGCAAGCCCGCGCATGGCGCAGAAGACGGCGCAATTCAGCCACTCCAGTGACGCGGGTGTTGCGGGCCCCCAGGAGAAGGCGTGGGTGGTACAAAAACCGGGCGCAAACCCGGCGCGGACCCCCCCCGGACCCCCCACACACACTGACGGACCCCCGGAACCCTACACACAGACGGACCCCCCCACACACTGACTGACCCCCCCACACACTGACTGACCCTCCCCGGACCACCTCCACACACTGACGACCCCCCAGACCCACACACACTGACTGACCCCCCCAGACCCCCACACACACACGGACTGAACCCCCCCCAGACCCCCACACACACCACTGACGACCCCCCCAGACACCCCCACACATATGACTGACACAACCCAGACCCCCACAACAACTGAATGACCCCAGAGACCACACACATGACTGACCCCCAGAGACCCACACACATTGACTGAACCCCAGACCCCACACCCCACATGACTGAACCCCCCAGACCCCCACAACACTGACTGAACCCCCCAGACCCCCACACACATGACGACACCCCACACACTGACCTGACCCCCCCAGACTCCCACACACACATGCATGACCCCCCCAGAACCCACACACACTGCCTGACCCCCCAGACCCCCACACACACTGACCCCCCCAGAGCCCACACACACTGACTGACCCCCCCAGGCCCCACACAAGACCCCCCCACGACCCACAACACACACTCACAGTCACACGCACACTCAGTCACACACTCACAGTCACACGTACACTCAGTCACACTCACAGTCACATGCACACTCAGTCACACTCAGTCACACGCACACTCAGTCACACTCACAGTCAGACGCACACAGTCCAGTCACACATCACCAGTCAGACGCACACGCACAGCACACGACACAGCCACAGTCACACGCTCAGTCACACATGCACCCACTCAGTCACACGCACACTCTCAGTGCACACGCAACACTCAGTCGACACTCAGCACACGCACCACTCTCAGTCACCCGCACACTTCAGTCACCACGCACACTCTCAGTCACACGCACACTCTCAGTCACACGCACACTCTCAGTCACACGCACACTCTCAGTCACACGCACACTCTCAGTCACACGCACACTCTCAGTCACACGCACACTCTCAGTCACACGCACACTCTCAGTCACACGCACACTCTCAGTCACACGCACACTCTCAGTCACACGCACACTCTCAGTCACACGCACACTCTCAGTCACACGCACACTCTCAGTCACACGCACACTCTCAGTCACACACACACTCTCAGTCACACGCACACTGTCACACGCGGAATTCACACTTAGTGCAAATAGCTAATACAGGGGATGTGTGCCGAGCACGCGCATTCTAAGTCAAATTTATTTGCGTTTTGTCATTGAGATTGTATTTTGATTTTTAATTAAAACATCACCAACACCAACACAAATACAATTTCTGTGACAAAAGTCACAGAAGTTTCACTTACTATGCGCGTGCACAGCACACACAGCTTTTTTTTTTTGTTTCCAAAAGAAACCAAAACATTCAAATATTGCTTTAGGGCTGATTACTTTTGTTTAAGGAAGATAGCTTGTTAAACTACATAGAAAATGTTTTTATCAGGTGCACCACTAGCATACATCTCTTTATTTAAACAATGGAGTGTAATCAGCTCCTTAGAGAGATGCAATTTTCCTTAAATTATTTTTTTTACTTTGTATCTTGTGAAAATGATTGTGTTTTTTTATTTTTCTAAGGGATTACTTAATTCCAGCATATCAGCGAGTTATGTTTATCTGTTTGATTAATGACGGCTTTATAATTACTTTGCAAACAAAAGACAGAGTAAAGCTAACAATTTACCTGGGGGTTTAAGGACTGACAAACATTCTGTTCACAAAGACATTGTACTGTAAAGATTTTTTTTTAATTACATATTAAACCTAACACTGTTTTAGTTTACTTTGGTTCAAAGATGGACTGACTATTTAATCTCCATGCATTTTGTAGAAAAAAAACAAACAAAACCCTTTTGAACCCTTTTGCAGCTAAAGGGTTAAGAAAGTGGCACCTTTATCTTACTCCCAAACAAAATGACAAGCTCACCTGTATCAATGACTTAGCCAGCTCGCCACTGCTTAACTGCAGAATGTTTCCCAAAAATGGAAGAGGTATGGGCCCAGGTGGCAGAAGGCCCCTTGTGCAAAACTTCTTGAACCCCCTCAAAAAGATCAGGCAGGAGAGGCAAACGGCCAGAAGTAGAGTCCCAGCACCCACCCAATCCATGGTTGGTTTAAATAATGAAGAGCACCTCACAAACTTAACAAGCTGTGATAGTAAACAAGACAATCTCTCCGTCTTTCAAATCCTTTGGAAATGACTCGAAGCTTGACAGCATTGGAATTTTATTTGGCTTCTTTATTTTGAGAGAGTTTGATCACAATGCCTGGATGAGTCAAATGTTTTCTGTGCCAGAGAAAGTCTGTAACACATTGTAAGCCCATAGCCATACCACTCATGAGTACATTCACATAGTTACATAGTAGATAAGGTTGAAAAAGACATGTCCATCAAGTTCAACCTACAGTATGCTAAATTTAGAGCACAGAAGCATATCCTATATTTGGGTTTACAGTATTTTGATATAAAGGAAGGCAAACAAAAAACCCCAATGCATCCTCTATTCAGGGAGAGTGTCTGTGTTCAGCCGCCCTCATTACTGCTTCGCTGACATATGGCTAATCCTCCCCTGGTCATAATCTGCACTTAATAGCACACTTTGCGATCTGCGCAACTCAACCGGGTCAACCGAGGGTATATGGAGCACCTGGTAGGACCCACACTAGTGGTTTTACCGCAGGAGAAGAAAACCTAGTCATGTCCCAAAGTACATTTTTACTATAATACAATCTATATCTATGGTGTCTGCACACTTCACCAACAGTCGCGTGTTCTTCCGTCAACTTGCCCGCTTCCAATCATGCTTCATCTCATCCAGCTCAGCAGCTGATTACACGAGTGAGGTTACATAGTTACATATATAGTTACATATATAGTTACATAGTAGATGAGGTTGAAAAAAGACGTACGTCCATCAAGTTCAACCTATGCTAAATTTAGACAACAGATACTTTATCCTATATTTATACTTACTTATTGATCCAGAGGAAGGCAAACAAAAAACCCCAGAGTCACATCATCCAATGATGTCTCATAAGGGGAAAAAAAGTAATTCCTCCCTGACTCCAAATACTGGCAATCTGATTTCTCCCGGGATTAAAAGCCTTCTCATGTTTACTTATTTGGTATATCACTGTATAGCATTCCTTTCTAAAAAGATGTAGAAGCGATTTTTTTGGAAGATATTTATTGTATCTGCCATCACAGTCTCCATGGGAAATTAATTCCACATTTTAACTGCCCTTGCTTGAAAGAACCCTTTCCTTTGTTCCTGATGAAATCGTCTTTCACTCAAACTTAAGGGATGACCCTGTGCAGTTTGTACTGACCTTGGGATTCATAGTTCTTTTGAAAGCTCCTGTCCACAAACTCCATTATATCTTAGCACTTATTATTCCACTGCAGCCAGTGTTTCCGGTTAATAACATGCACATGAGCACACAGTGTGTCACATTTTGCCTCCTCAAATTTTTTTTTTTGTAACTTAGATTTTATTGCATTTTTTCCAAACAAATGATACAGAATACAGTATACATTACATTCATTTTTAGTGTTAATCTCCGCTATAGACAGTACCGTACTGTATGTCAGCTCGTGAGACATATCCCGGTTTTTCGGGCCCTACTCGACCGGGTTATTTTGGGTGGACTAGCAATAAAGATAATAACATAATTCACATAATACAATTAATTCAAATTGACAAACACAAAGACAAAATCAATAAAGACAAAAGAAAAAGAAAAGAAAAAAAAGGGGGGTAGGAAGGGATGGGGAGGCTAGGAAGGGATGGGGAGGGTAGGGAGGGAGTAAGGGGCGGCACGGCCGAGAGAGGAGCATCTACTCGTGCTAAGTCTCTCCACCGCTCCTAGTAAGGCTCTTTGTGGGTTGTGTCCTCTCCAGTTTATCACCTCTGTAGGCTGTCTATTTGTTCGTGTAGTCGTCGTGAGCTGAGTTTCCACTCCTAAAGGAGAACACACCTGCATCTATCATAGCCAGATTGTGTTCCTCTCAACCCCGGGGATATCCGTCTGCGCCAGCCAAGGCGTCCATACTTTGAGATAATTTGTGCCAGTGTCGTTAACTAGACTCATCAATTTTTCCATCTGGCAGATAAACCACAATCGATTTCGAATCTTTGGGATACTTGGAATTTCGGGGCGTTTCCATAGTGCTGCGATCTCGCTCCGTGTGGCTATTGCAAAATGTGCTATTAGTTTATTGTTTGCTTTGGACAGGCCTATTGGTGGTCTATTCAAGAGGAATAGCCATGGGTCTAGGGGAATAGTGAGGTCGAATTTTGACATGAATCCCTATAAGCTTATAAAAGTAAGTATAGACAGCACACACTAAGAAAGTCTGTGTAGCAATAACGGGTGCAGACGGGAATAGAGAGGACCCTCGTTCCTCTCAAATAATCAATAGAACATACATGTTCCCAGCACACCAAGAAAAAAAGAACCAATAAAGGATTAGCCAAAAAGTCAAATTTAATTAAACATTTACAATGTAAATAATGTCAAACAGCAATAGAGGGACAACGTATATATATGGGAACAGGGACAAAGACAGGGATGGGGAAGGAAACAGAGGAAAGGAGAGGAAGAAAAAAACACAGGAAATAAAAAGTGCAGGGCAAGGGGGGCAACGTAACGTTTCGGGGTACAGACCCCTTCTTCTGGCCCGTTCCCAGGTAGACCGAAGGCACCTGGTACTTCCCTTACCCTGTGACTAGGTCCCTGAAATACACAGTGACACACTGACACTAAATTACAAAGGTAAATGAAACAGTGGAATACCAAAGATATATAAAGAGCAACTGCTAGTTCTCCATGCAAAATACAGGTAAACTGGGAAGCACAAATCTCATATAGGAGTGCCTGAAAACACAGTGAAGGATAAGGAGTATAACTGGCAAAATATGGTGCTACAAGGTTAATGACTCACTGAAGTAGACTTGTGGCCAGCATACACAGGAACAGTCCAAAGGTAGATAAAGCTGGAACAGTAAACTCCTCAGTGTGCAAAAAAACAGCTTATGGCTGCTATATCCCACAGCCGGGGTTAAAGAAAAGCATAGCTTCACACAAACAGAAATAAGAATATTGGGAAAACACTACACATTATGCAACATGTATGGTCATAATGCAGACTTTTTTCAGGATACATTGGTGAAAATCCAAAACAGCAAGAACAACAACTTGATAATAGGAGGTGAAATGAATTCCATACAAAACACTTACTTAGACAAATCAGGTTCGAATATAAACGTGACTGTCAGAGTCTTTATGGACATCCTGCTCCAGCCACAGTTCCCTTTTCTGTCCACCAGGTGTACTGCTGTTTTCTGTCTGCTCTGGGGTTCCTCAAATTTTCACAATTCTTTTCCAGAATAGATTGTATATTAGGGATACAGAAAGAAAGGGGGAGCACAGGTAGAGGGATAGTATTGTAATGTATATAACCTCTAATGGTGGTGGGGGTAATAAAAAATGGAAACACACTTACACGGCCTTGTGTAAATGCTATCACATCAAGGTTTCTTTGTGGTCTTCTTTTTTTCTCTCTTTCCTTTTTCTCTGTTATGGTGTTTTTCTTTCTTTCAGGTCCAGGTATATTCTTAGGTTCGCCGACGACTTTCCATTCAGACGTCACCCTCGAGGCAAACAAATATATTATATATATATATATAACAGTATTGAAGAGACAATGCAAATGATAATATTGATATGGGTGTCCAGCTGAGATATAAATAAGCAGCAAATAAATGCAGTCACTCACACGGGACAAGTGTGAGTTCAAATTGTGGGGGAGGTGTCTTTCTTTTTCACATGTAGGGGACCTATTCAGTGGTCTTATGGGCACGTATGGATAGGGGTAATAATAAGTATAGAAAATGATACTCACACGGCCTCGGTGGAGTAAGCACACATGGGTATCTTTAAAACTTCAATGTGGTTTCCAGGTATGGGGAGAGTGGCTGGACGCTCCTCCCCTTTAGTAATGAGAACAGGTGCAGTCTCAAATAAAGAGTACCGTTCTTTTATTTAACATTAAAAATGAAACAGAAAAGGTAAAAAGCGACTATAAAACAAATAAAAGAATGCAGCCAGTCTTTAGGATGGTTAATCGTAGGGCTTGAGGCACGCAGCTAACTGCCTCTGCGTCCGGATATGGTGCTGTGTTCCTGTTGTCCTACTCCTCGACGGTGGCTGTGGTTGTCCAAAATTGCTGACAAGAAAGAGCAACGCGTTTCGCCCCTTTGCGGGCTTCATCAGGCTCCGTACATGGTGGGATAAGGCTGATACCGGTATATATGCTACTGGCAGCCAATCCCCTATCTTGTCAGCATAATTGATCTTGATTGGAAAGTTGTGACTCATAGGTACTACGCACACAGGTCTTTGGGGATAAAAACTTAATTGTGAGTGCACTGTATAAGTGCAAACATGTGTGCATAAATAAATAAAGGGACATATAATGATGTCCCAATGGGGGAATAAGTATAACAATATATATTGGTGCTGGGGGGCATAGTATAAACACATGTTAATACTATCAGAATATCAAACATCTGGGCAGAAGGGCAATTTCGCGAAAAAACTGGTAATAGATTATAATGTGACTTATAGGAAGTGTGACATGTACATATAATTGTGATGGCTGAGTGAATAAATATATGAGTGTGTCTCAGCTGGACACCCAATATCAATATTATCATTTGCATTGTCTCTTCAATACTGTTATATATATATATATATATATCTGTTTGCTCGAGGGTGACGTCTGAATGGAAGTCGTCGGCGAACCTAAGAATTACCGCCCCGCCTTGATGTTTGGCACACTGAAGTGCCTGGATCGCTGTTGATGGCGTGCTGAATGAATGCTTGTTGGACCTGAGAAGAAAGAAAAACCATAACAGAGAAAAAGGAAAGAGAGAAAAAAAGAAGACCACAAAGAAACCTTGATGTGACAGCATTTACACAAGGCCGTGTAAGTGTGTTTCCATTTTTTATTACCCCCACCACCATTAATTAGAGGTTATATACATTACAATACTATCCCTCTACCTGTGCTCCCCCTTTCTTTCTGTATCCCTGTACCAACAAGGATCCTGGATAGATCCTATTGGGGTCAGAGCCATAGGAGAGACGACGACACTGAGGGGATCCTTGTATAACAATTTCAAGGTTGTAAACTATTTATTGTATTTACCCCATTTAATATACTCTTTGGAGGGAGCGCCCGGGTTTTCCCTGATAGATAGTATATTAATCAGCCCACACCTTATAGGGAAAAAACTGACGGGAGAGATTGTCATATCAGAACATGGAGTCGTAAAGCTAGACATAAAAGGTGGGAATATAGACTATGCACTAAGCTGTAATACAGTAAATCGTTTTAAGAACGCGAAGTGCTGTTAGAATGTGATGTTCCGCTGAGCGCGATTCACAGAGCAGTGCTAACAGGCACTTTGCGCTCTTAAACTGACTTTTTTCAAGACATTTTTCTAAGTCCAACTTTGTCGTATGATCAGCTGTTTGCGCTGAATCCTGCCCTTCTACGCGATTCTCTAAGCTCCGCTAACTTATCGTACTTGAAAGTTGCGCTGAAACAAGCTCACCAGCTAAAGGCAGGTGATAAAAAAGCAGGACTTAGAAACATTTCTTTGTTTACTTTTTTGCTGGCGCAACACCCATACAACAAACCGACAGGTGTCCCCGGCTGACCCCGCGGAGGTCCCCATGGGTGTCCTGTGGGTGTCCCTGGCTGACCAAGCGGGGGACCGGGGATCCACTCGGCCATCCCGGGATCCACTCGGCCGTTCCGGGGTCCCCGCGGGCCTGCGGTACCAATGGTGTACCTTAAAAAATATAAAAAATATTTCTAACTAAATACACCCCCCTCCCCCTAACACATACAATACAGTAATGGGCAAAATTACTATTATCCACATATGGATAATAATGCATTTGCCCATTTTAAATACATTAATCACAATAAATACAGTAAATACATATTTACACCCACGATGAAGGCCATCTTCATCCTCATCTTCATCCTGCCCATGTCCCCTCCGATGCTGCAAAACATACAAAAGAATAAAAATAGCCAATGTAATGTCCCCTAACCCTTTAATCACCGTAGCGGTCATTAACCGCTATAGTCATTAAAGGGTTAACCCACCCTCACCCACCACTCGGGAGGCCTATACACACTCCCCCACTACCCACCCAGTGACGCCTAACTACCCACAGGGAGGCCTACCCACTCTGGCTTGGGGACAATACCCACTTCCCCCACCCCCGTTAACCACAATAAACATCACTATATTTAATAAACAATACATAACCCACCCCCTGTGCCCACCCCATAAATACCTGATTTATTCCTTTTACAAACAGGGTTACATAGTTACATAGTTACATAGTAGATGAGGTTCAAAAAAGACATACAGTGGCGGCCGCCTTTAGCTTCATGCGGCCGTAGCGGCACAATTCTGATAACAGCGGGCAGATGCAGTATGTTTTTTTTTGTCCGGAATGTATTGCGGTATTTCAGCGCTCGTAATGTATTAGCATTTTATTATCGCTGTGTGCAATACTGCAATACCGTCTAAAAACTCAGGGGGGCGTTCGCGAGGTGTTGTCTTCAAAGTCTAATACTTTAGCAGTTCAACCTACGTCAGTACACAGTCTGCATGCGTGCGCGCAGTAATTGTAAGTTTGCATATTTATACATGCATTTGCAGTGCTGTACTGTATGTCTCATTTGAAAATTGTTGAAACGCATAGGCATGTGCTGTTACAGTATCACATTTCGGCATATACAGCGCTCTCCCCTCGCTCGCCCCCGCACACACACAGGATAATTTACTGCACTGCAGTATTTCAACTTCTTATCTTATACACAGTGCAGTACACCTCTCCCACACCATTCCTTTGAATGTGTGTCCTTCTGGTTTCAATCACATTCCTGCTTGATAGCTGATGATTACTGCGCATGCGCCTGTAAATTCACCACTGCTTGAATGCGAAATTTAAAAGGTGGGGACCAAAAAAAAATATATATATTTTTTTTTCTCCTAATTTTTTTTTTATTTTCTCCACAAACCTGCCTAGACCAACTTGATATTACGATATTCAAATCTGTGCTGTGGCTTTTGACTGCGACCCAGTGCGTTTGACTGCACATGGTTGATTTGTATGCTTTTTATGTACTGTATTTGGGGGTGTAGAGATCAAATTATTATGATGACCTGCCTTTTAAAATTATGTCATTTCTTTGAACTGCAGTACAGCTAATCCTTCATGCAGCTGTACCCTGTACCCCCCTCCCCCACGCACACACGCAAGGCTCGCTCAAGGATTTGAAACTTTTATCGACAGACACCTCTACAGAGGCATTCAGTTTCTGAAGCTTACCATTGTGTTTTTAATCCGTCCCTAGCCGAGCATCACCTCTCTGCTGCGCCTGCGTGTAATCCTCTTTGGGATGGGAGCTAGTTGATGATTACTGCGCATGACTCACCCATCCCCCCCCAACCCTTTGAGGCTTTGTTTACGGTAACGCTTTTGAAAATCCCTTCTCGAATTTGATATGTAAATCTGATTTGCACAGCACTGTGAGAATTGAGAGTTAAAATAACCATTATCTGATTCATGTTATTGATGCAGTAAATTACCACTTTTTGTCATTCTTTCTTTTTCTTTGGTGTAGGTGTGGGGGGGGGGAGTTGTTGTCAATGATTATGATTATCATGAATGTAAATAAATATTTATTTTATTTTATCAGGAACAAAAAAAAACAATATAAATTTAATCATGAATAATACAAAATGCAGTCTTTATTAAGTTCTTCTGTCAGATGGAAATTGAGGGCCGGTGGATAATCATGAATAATGCACATTGATAATATTTTTAATTAATAATATATAATATATAATAATATATATATATAGTAATATAATTTTTTCCGTCTTTATCTTCTTCCTCATTCTGTGTACAGTAGTTCATTGAGAGAGGAGAGGTTTTGTGTACATCATGACTGCAGTTTAGATACTGTACACTTAACTGTTCAAACAGTTCACAGACTTTACACGATACCCCCCCCTCTCTCCCAGGCCATCCTTTTTTTCTGAAAAGACAAGAAAACAAAAAATTAGTACAGTTATGTGCATACTGTATTATGACATTGTGTGCTGTGTAGTACTGTCAAACTACTCTATACTGGAACTACTGTATACTGTGACTACTGTTAAATACTTTGTAACCAGGTGGATGGTGCTGCTCTCTCTGGAAAGAAAAAAATTGAGCAGTTAGGTGCATACTGTATTATGGCATTGTGTACTGTATAGCTACTCCATATTGGACTACAGTATGCAGTTAGTACTGTCAAACTAGTCTATACTGGAACTACTGTATAGTCTTACTACTAGGAAAGAAAAAATCTGTGCCATACTTACCTGTATCATACTGTACTTACAATACTACAGTACAGTACTATACCATACTACCTTCCTGATGCTTGCCCATTACGCGCGATCACAATGGGCAACACAGTCGCAATATAGTCAATATATTTATTGCATCGTCCCACGGTGAGTACATCGTTCCAAAAACTCATTATGCCTTGCGCAAACTCATCCTTTTTAGAGGGTTTCACGACTTTTCGGATATGGTCCTTCAGCTAATGCCAGACCATTTCGATAGGATTGAAGTCTGGCGATCTGTCATTGGAGGGGAAAAAAAAGGACAATTAGTTTAAGAGATACAGTGGCGGCCGATCTCAGTCTAAGACGGCTAGATCCGTGGCTCTCAGATTATCCCGGTTAGGTGCGTTTTTTTGTTGTTTTCGTCCGGAGTGAACTTTGTTATTTTCGCGCTCGTGATATTAGCATTTTATTCTCGATGTCTGCAATACTGCAATGCCGTGTAAAAACTCAGGGGGGCATTTGCAGCTGTTGTTTTGGAAGTCTAATACCTTCGCGGTTCAACCTACGTCAGTACACAGTCTGTAAATTTGCATATTTAAAGTATACATGCATTTGCAGTGCTGTGCTTCTGTACGGTATGTCTCATTTGAAAATTGTTGAAATGCATAGGCGTGTACAGTACTGTAACAGTGTCACATTTCGGCATATACAGCGCTCTACCCTCGCTCAGGATAATTAACTGCACTGCATTGTATTTCAACTTCTTATCTTCTCTACAATGCAGTACATCTCTCCCACAGCATTCCTTTGAACGTGTGTCCGGTTTCAATCACATTCCTGCTTGGCAGCAGGAATTTACTGCGCATGGGCTTGTAACTTCACCCACCACTGCTTGCTTGCCTGAGTGAGTAACCAAAAAAAATAAAAAAAATATTTTATTGTCATTTTTTTTTTCTCCACAAGCCTGCAAAAACCATCTTACTGTATTACGATATTCAATCAGTGCTGTAGCCTTTGACTGCGACCCTGTGCGTTTGACTGCACATGGTTGATTTGTGTGCTTTTTACGTACTGTATTTGGGGGTGTATTATTATGATGAACTGCCTTTTGAAATTAAAGTATGTCTTTAGCGATGAACTTCATGCAGCTGTACCCTGTAGCCCCCTCCCCCACGAACGCTAGCTCAAGGATTTGAAATTCCACAGAGTCGTTAATTTTCTGAATCTTGCAATTGTGTTCCTAATCCGTCCATAGCCGACCTACAAAGCCTCACTGCGCCTGCGTGTAATTCTCTTTGAGATGGGAGCTAGCTGCTTACTGCGCATGAGTCACCCAACCCCCCCCTCTAAACAGAGTCATTAATTTTCTGAATCTTGCCATTATGTTCTGAATTTGTCCATATCCGAGCTACAAAGCCTCACTGCGCCTGCGTGTAATTCTCTTTGAGATGGGAAATTTGAGGCTTTGTTTACAGCAACGCTTTGGAAAATCCCTTCTCGAATTTGATTTGCACAGAGCATCACCTCTCTATGCGCCTATGTGTAATCCTCTTTCGGATGGGAGCTAGTTTACTCCTGCTCATGCGCCTGTAACTTCACCCACCACTGCTTGCTTGAGTGCCCCCCCCAAAAATTTTAATTAGGATTTTTTAACTGTTATTTTATCCACAAGCATGCAAAAACAATCTTGATATTACGATATTAAATCTGTGCGTTTGCCTGCACATGGTTGATTTGTGTGCTTTTTATGTACTATATTTGGGGGGGTGTAGGGATCAATTTACAGTATTATGATGAACTGCCTTTTGAAATTACTGTATTCTACAGTACAGTATGTTATTTCTTTGTAACTGCTGCACAACTAATCCTTCATCCCTTCCCCACGCACACACAAACTCTTATCGACAGACACTTCCACAGAGTCATTCATTTTCTGAACCTAGTTAGTCATTGTGTTTTTAATCCGTCCCTAGCCGAGCGTCAATCGTCTCACTGTGCCTGCGTGTACTCTAATTCTTTTAGAGATGGGAGCTTGCTGCTTTCTGCGCATGAGTCACCCAACCCCCTCTCTCCACAGAGTCGTTAATTTTCTGAATATTGCCATTGTGTTCTTAATCCGTCCATAGCCGAGCTACAAAGCCTCAGTGCGCCTGCGTGTAATCACCACACCCCCCCCCCCCACACCCTTTGAGGCTTTGTTTACGGTAACGCTTTGGAAAATCCCTTCTCGATTTTGAAATGTAAATCCGATTTGCACAGCATTGTGAGAATTGAGAGTTAAAAAAAACCATTAACTGATTCATGTTGTTTTGTCATTCATTCTTATTCATTGGTGTACTGTAGGGGTGGGGGGGTTGTGGTTGTTGTAAATGATTATGACTAGCAGGAATGTGAATAAATATTTATTTTATTTTATCATCAGGACCCAAAAAATATAAAAATAATCATGAATAATACATAATGCAGTCTTTATTAAGTTCTTTTGGCAGATTGAAATTCGATAATAATTTAGAAAACATTTGTAAAACATGGGGAAACATGAATAATGCACATTTATAAGAATATTATTTAATAATATATACTGTAATGTACTGTATAATATATATATATATATATATATATATATATATATATATATTATTTTTTCCGTCTTTATCTTGTTCCTCATTCTGTGTACAGTACTGCTGCGACACACTTTATTCGAGCAAATACCCAGTATGTACCTGGCAGATACCTGGAATGCGCCGCTCCTCACCTCTGACAAGCCCCGTTGCGTATGCCTTCCCAGCCATGGTTCATGCCTGGCTGACGATCGGCTGATCTGTTAAATGATAATGATTAGGATTTAATAGGCTGCAATGCTTCGCGTGTCTACCAGATGGCATAAATTCATGAATTGTAATGCAGTATATATATATATATATATACTGTGCAGTATTGCAGCCAGCGGGAATAAAATGCTTCAATCCCTGCCTGGAAAATAACGCAATGCACTCGGGCAGAAAACAGTCACAAACCTCAATACACCCGAGTATACCCGAATTCGTGGGACTAGCCGAGCTCGAATAAAGTGTGTCG